>JAOUZG010038268.1:0-15800 GCA_026289955.1 Argiope argentata | reverse complement strand
AGCCACCACCAGCTTGAACAGTGCCTTGCTGACAGTTTGGGTCCATGGCTTCGTGGGGACTGCGCCACATTCGAACTCTACCATCAGCTCGTAACAACTGAAATCGTGACTCATCTGACCACACCACGGTTTTCCACTGGTCTAGGGACCAGTCGATATGCTCACGAGCCCAGGAGAGTCGCTGCAGGCGATGTCGTGCTGTCAGTAAAGGCACTCGAGTCGGTCTTCTGCTGTCATAGCCCAAGGAAGACAAATTTCGCCGCGCAGTCCTATCAGACACGTCCCTCGTACGTCCCACGCTGATTCCTGCAGTTATTTGACGAAGTGTTGCGTGTCTATTAACATTGACCATTCTACACAGGCGTCGGCGGTCTCGGTCGTTAAGTGCAGGTGGTCACCCACTGCGCTGTCCATGATGGGATGTGATGCCTGAAATTTCATACTCTCGGCACACTCTTGATACTGTGGATCTCGGAATGTTGAATTCACTAACGATATCCGCAATGGAATGACCCATGCGTCTAGCTCCAACTAACATTCCACGTTCAAAGTCTGTTCACATGAATAACTTGAACACAAATGAAATCTCTGGAAAACGAACTGCGCATTTATACTTTTTTGTTGCGATACTACTGCCATCTGTATATTTACATATCGCTATCCCATGACTTTTGTCACTTCAGTGTATATTTCTTCACTAAATATTAAGAAAATAATATGAGTTTTTGCGCACTCGCCGCTTAGTTTTGACCACACTAAATAACGGGTTAGGCGAAATACTGAATGATGAATACGTAAAACAATTATAACATTAGGAAGTTTGAATCGATTTAACCTCTAGAATGATTTCCTTTGTTATGAATGCAAAAAAAAATTATGAACACATAATTATTTCTTGCAAAAAATGCACTTATTATATGGGCAAGCTGTGGACTTTCATATAATTAACTAAACAAGATATCTCCATCAAAAAGGTCCTGGGAAAAATAACTGCAAGTAAATTCAATCATCAAGCTGTGGTGAAGTACTTCAATGCACATTAACTTCACTGATCATAATCTGTTGTGGTGTCTATGCGCCTCTTTTAACTAATCATCACTCCGTGTTACGTGAACTCTTCGCTTTGTTGTACTTCTTCAATTAAATTTCAGAAACCTGAACATGGACTGAATAGCATCATCAAAACTCCCTTGTAACCGAAAACTGATTGAAACTACAATTTATTTTGTGTCCTCTCCGTGTTTAGAGATAATATTTCTTGTTCTTTGAAATTTATAGTATATAAATCCATACCTCTTACTTATTTCAAATGATTAGCCGAAATACCGAGAAAGATAATTAAAAGTTACTAAACTATAAAAACATTATAAAAGTTCAAAATTAATACAGAACAGTCCATTTCAAAAAGAAGTTGTCTGTTATAATTCGTCAAATTCCTCATTGAAGAAATTATCAGCTTAAAATATAGAGATTTATTTAAAATTAAAGACAGCCATTGGTAAAACTGACTAGCAGCAAAACAAAAATAAGTAAAAAAAAACATGAAGTTAACTTGAACTTTACGAGATTACTTATTCTCTTCAAGAAATCCAACTAATATCCCACAGATTAGAACTATACTGAGTGATTGCTTCTGAATCTAGAATTACTAAGGCCAGACTAATTTTTTTGAATATTGAAGTTCATTGTAGATGCTTAAATAAAACAAGGGACATTTTTCTTTAACTTATAATTAAAGTTAAATGCAGTGTTAATGAATGTTGATTTTAATAAATGTTATTAATTCTTAATTTTTTTCTTATGAATGTTATATTTACGCAAAATGTGAAATATTAATTGAGAGAAATGATATTAAGTCATTTAAAGATACTTATTCCTCTTTGCATTAAAATACATCCTCAAAATAAGATAAACATAGCAGTTCTTTATTTATATGAAGCAGGTAAAATTTGAATGCCATAAGGATAAATAAGTGTTCATCCAATAATAGTATGGTAAATCATGAAATTTAAATATCTCAAAGTATTTCTATATCGTGTATTTTTATTTTCATATCGAAAGATTATATTAATGCATTTAATAAAAAAGATTATTGTTTTTACTCCAAATGTCTTCTTAACATTAATGAGAATTAAATATAATTCATTGTTTTCTCCATTTAAACATTAAAAGAGTAGAGCCATCTCGTAGGCTAATCAAAATTCTTAAGACAATTATTCTCAATATATTAGTTAATGCAGTTCAATCAATATTTTAAAAAGTGGCATCTTTTTTAGAGTTTTTTTGCGTAGCAATTATAATTAGTTAAATATTATCATGCCATATCCTTATTATAGAGTATTTATAGTAATGGTATTTATAGTAATTAATTTCGAATTTTTTAATAATTTAAACTGATTTTTAAGGGAAGTAAATATTAGTTAAAATATCAGTTTTACTTTTTCAGGTAAATAAAACTAGATTTTAGATGTTTCATTCATTTGTTCTTTTATATAAGTAAAAAGATTCTTAGTGCCCAATTATATCGCTCTAATATATTTTTAATGAAATCAAAATTTAATGGATATACCATACATTTGGTTCCATTACTTTAAAATTACATAAGAAGATTATCCATTATATTATTAGTAGAGGAACAATTATTATTACGTTACTGAGCTTTTTGAAAATCATTTCAGTATAAGATAATTAAATGTCTATGGTATTACTTTAATAGTCATTAAATACTTAAAATGTCATTTATATTTATTCACAATCTCAATTTTATCTTCTATTGCCAGTTTTCATTATGCCTAGATAAATTTCAAATTTGTATGGATATTTAGTAGTTGAATTTTTACTTCTCTATTTTATTTAAGGATTCTACTTCAAGAATTGCTGTTAGCAATATTGAGATTATTAATCAAATCATGGAAACTTCTATTTATTAATCAATTGATTCTAAAATTTTCTCCAAAAAATAAATGGAAATAACAGGAAAATAACCGGATGAAATTATCTAGAAGTAAATTACTCAAAGAGATTACAAAAGTTATTGTGTGCAGACGTATTAATAGCATTTAAGTTGTGTGAAGCAATATAACGTAATAAAGTAAAGAGGTTTGAGTTTAAATTTAGGGAAGCAAAACCATTCAAGTTTTAATTAATTTTAATTGTTTAAAATGCTTTCAATTAAAAAAAACAAATTTATAAAATTTAAAACTTTAAAACGCGAAGTACATTAAAATTTATTGTAATATACTTCATGGCATATTACACTTTGGTTCTTCTCATAATATTATTCCTTAAAATAAAAAAATCTTCCATGTTTTAATGAAATACAAATCAAATGCGAAATAATTGGAAACTAAGAATCTTTTTAATTATATAAAAGAGCAAACGAAGGAAACATCTAAATTCTTGTTTATTTACTAGAAAAATTAAAACGGATCTTTTAACTAATATTTACTTCCCTTAAAAATCAGTTCAAATTATTAAAAAATTGGATTTTCAGGGTAGTTTATGTTTCAAATTTGTGTATCAGTAAAAATTATACAAAGTAAGTAAAGTAATTTCATGTTTAAATGTAGAATTTATAAAATCTCTTCAAATTTTAAACAAGATTTTCATTCCAAGTGCTTAGAACATCATTTTAGATGAAAGTGACTAAAATGTTTTAGAATAACTTTTAGTTTTACTTGTGTTAAACATTTTTTAAAATATATTTGCATTTCTTCCTAAATCTGTTTTTGTCAGAAACTAATTTGATTTTAAGTTCAGTAAAATGAACTTGCTCTATCAACACAGTAAACAATCATAATTCTGCAGTGTTAGAGATTAATTGAAATTAATTAAGAGAAAGATATAATAAAGTTATTAAAATATAACATATTTTATAGTTTAAATTTGGTTGTTCTGATTTAATTTGAATAAAAACTTAACCGAGAAGAATGCTCAATTGTTAAAAATCTGCACGTCAAGAAGTAATATTGGAAATATTCATATAAAATTCTTTTTTAACACATTCAGAAACTATAGCTGAAATAGAAATTTGTAATATGTCTTTTTATTTCTTTCCCTTCTGGTAAAACAATGTGTTTATTTAATTACATTAAAGATGAATTCGTATCTCAGATGTTTTTTAAACATCATCGTGTAGAAAGATATACAATTAATCAAGACAAGGAAGGAGAACAATTATTTTACTATTTGAAACAGAAAAAAATGAGAAAAATGCCTTTTTTTTCGTGGGTGACTTTCGTTTTCCTGCATAATTTCCCTAAATGCCTGCAATAAAATATCTTCTAACTGAGGCGGACAAGTTTCTTCCCTACTGCCAACAGGAAACGGAAAACTGAAAAAAATAATTACCACCAGAAATAGAGCTCATTGTTGTAGTATGACCATTTCCTCCCCATGGTTGAATAATTATTTCGAATCTTTGAAGTAATTATTCCTGGAGTGGTGACCAAGCTTTGAAACAAAACATGTAATTTTCTTGTCCAGAAAATGAAATCGATTCAAAATATGACAAGTCTTAAACATTTTCCTTTGGCATAAAATGCGACGGTGTCACAATCTGGTGTCTATTTGTAGGAGAGACCTTACTTTAAAATGAGACAGCGTATTCCTCTCCGATTTGAAGGTAATGGTTTTGAGTTTTTCTTTATGTAATTTGTACTTTTTGAAAACAAAAGCTTATTGAATTTTAAATTTTATATTTAATAATTTTAAAAATAAACTACTATTTTTTTCTATCCTATTCAATTATATATAAATTAATAATACAACAAAAGTCCAAATTGTTTGCACTGAATACAGAATGTTAAAAATTTAATAATTTCTATTTCAAGAAAAAGTTTATTGACAATAGATTAAGCTATAGATAATAATACAAAAATTTTCTTTTAAGAGGCTATGACGTTTGAAAATAAATCATTGTCTTAAGTTATTTAATATTTTAACTTTATAATCCACTGTTAATTTCTAGGTTCAGTAATAATATTAATTTTTTTGCTACATAAATTAATGATGAAGATTTGCTTATTTAATAGATTACATTAGTTAGGAAATAATTCTTAACTACTGATTTAGTTAAAAAAAAGACACTTTGATTCGAATAACAAAATTAGTCATAACTTTTTAGAATTATAAAAATATATTTGAGGATCTCTATGAAAAGAACATTAAGTTTAAAAAGTAAAATTAAATTTAAAGAATTGAAGCATTCACCAATACTATTTGATCCCTATGAATAAAATAAAATAACATTTAAAATAAAAAAAATCTTTAATTTCCTCTGATAATTTTTATTAAAATAAATAATTCAGGGAAATAAAAGGAACTAAGCCAAAATTCTTAAGAAAACATTTAAAATCTTTAAAAAATTTCTTTAGAAATTACTTATTCATCAAAATATAAATTGGCATTCATTTCCATTATTATTAAAGATTATTTAAATTTGAAACTAAATTTTTCTATGCAGAGAAAATTATTTCCTTTCATTAACATTTTAAAATTAAATTTAATGTTAATGGTTTTAAAAAATTATTACGGTTTTAAATTTAAAAAAAAAACATATATTTTAATTATCTCTTGGCTATTTTGTGTTGCTTGATTTCCTATGATTGCTAATGGCAATTATCTAAATTAAATTATATGAAGATTTTTTTTATGCATAAAAGTTTCAAAGCTAAATATCTTGCAACTTGAGTTTTAATAATTGAATGAATAAAAAAATAGGACTAACAGAATGTTTTGCCCCATTTCTTAAGTTAAAATCTCCTAAATCAAATTAATTAATTAAATTGAAATTTATTTAAATTATTCCTTAATTTAAATTCATTTTCATCTGATTAAGGAAAATTTCTGTATATTTTTGTGAAATAAAGCATATACAATTGATTTGTATATGAACAACAAGTTAGTCCATTCTCTATTACCTAAGCTCTATTGTTTTAACTCGTTTTTCTTTCTCTCTTTTTTTACATTATTACCAAATAAGGCAAAATTTGCCAATTACCAAATAACTTCAATGCATTATATTTCTTTTCAAAAAATAAAATATACCAGTTCCATGTTTCATTCCATAAGTCTGTTTAATTAATTTTAAACAATCAACTTTAACTTTATGAGGAGTTTTATTCACTGAACCACTGTAATTTTTACTTCAGTTAAATAGCCTGATAAAAATCTTAATCGTTATCTGTTTGTTTTGGTGATGATGGACGAAAAATTGTTCTTTGCAGCATAGTATACAGATCATTAAATATTGCTTTATATTCCGTCAAATTTATGATTTAAAAAAATGATTGTGCTGCCATCTGTAAACAAGAATACGAGTTAATTCCCATAGTGAAATATATTTTATTCTTTTCGCTAAAAATTTGTGCTGCCATCTATGAGAGACAAAAATTAAATAATGTCTCTGCATACAGGAAGTTACTTTTATACTTCAAATTTGAAAAATATACATATCGATTAAATTATGAATCTAAATTTATATAATTTCTAAACATTTTTGCTTAATTTATAAAAAATAAATTACAAAGTTAGCAGGCGTTATTTCGTCTCAGATATTTTTTTAAAGTTACAGCCGTTATATCTTCTTAGATATTTTTTAAAGTTACAGGCGTTATATTTTATATAGATATGTTTTTCTTCTATAAGTAGTCCAAAGTGATTGTATTTAGTTGGTTTGTTAAATTAGGGAATAACATTACAGATTTTTTATTCACTGAGCATTATCAATTTTTTGCTGTATGTGATAAGTTTAAAAATTTCTATTTCAAAAAAATTCCGCCTATTTGATTTGTGACAGCAAGTCATAATAAATTGTTACAATTAAGAAATTTTGCCTTTTTTATTATAGATTTAGCAACTCTTCTTTAAGTATTGCATGCTACAAATAAATTTTTTCTATAAAAATATATCATTCTTTGCTGATTTGTGTTAAATTTCCAATATAGTGCATGCATTAACTTTATTTTGTCAAAGAATTATATATTGGCATCTACATAGGGCTCTTTTTCCATATACTTAAAGCAAGATATTCAATTGAAATGCATCGTTCCAAGCTGAATTTTAACAATTTATTTTAAAACACCTCATATTGCAAAGTAAAATTTTAAAAATATATATTAAATAAAACTTGGGGAAAATAGAGAAACTAAGTTTTTTTTCTTTGGAACTTCAACATGGTATTACTGTATTTAATAAAAAATGTTAGGATATGCTATAATTTGTCCACTGTTTTGAAATTTCCTTCTGGTTTCACTTGTTGGGTTTTTATATCTGTCTACCACAATCTCTTTATGGAAGAAAATTTTTGCTACAAAGGTTCATTTGATTAAGGAGAAAATATTTTTACTTTTCAAAATTACAATATTTATAAAGTGTGAAATATTATCATTTTGGTTGATCAATCAATTATAAGACAGCAATCTAAAATTATAATCATATAAATTTATAAATATTTTTAGTAACAAACACGAAAAACACAAACAGTATTTCCTCAAATAGTGCACTCATTTCATATTCTGAGAAGCTACTTACAGCTACTTACATATATGAAAAGTTTTAATTTCCATATGGAAAGTTTGAATTTCCAAAGTATGAACGGTTTGAAAAATCATCGATTTCCCTAAACATTCCAGATCCTGAGTTGTTAAATTTGAGGCTTATTCTCTATAGTTAAATATGAAAAATTCGATTGCTTTATATTTGCAAAGATATTCATTTGACTGATAGGTACTTACGATTAAACTGTCTTCTCCAAAGATCGCCAATGGTTTAGTAACTCATTGGCGACGGATTTAAATTTGGCGATAAAGAACAAAGGATTATAAAGATCAACGGCATGTATAGTATTTTATGGAAAGTTTGAATTAACCTAAGTATGAACGGTTTCAAAAATAATAGATTTCCCTAAACTCTTTAGATCCTGAGTTGTTAAATTTTCTGCTTATTCTCTAGAGTCAAATATGAAAAATCCGATTGCTTTATATTTGCAAAGAGATCCATTTGACTGATAGCTACTTACGTATTAGACTGTCTTCACCAAAGATTGTCAACGTTTTAGTAACTCATTGGCGACGGATTTAAATTTGGTGATAAAGATCAAGTATAGCCGGATTGCTATACTTAGCGGTTTAGCAACTCATTGGCGATGACTTCAAATTTGACGATGAAGTTGGACGGTCTAATACGTAAGTACAACCGATAATATTAAATTCAATATTTCATCTATTTACGGATGGGGTGGTATTTTACATTTGTGATTGAAGACTATTTGAGCAGTTTTGATAGATTCACTATTGTGAATTCAGTGCACAAATTATATGTAGGATCTTTGTCAATCCTCACGGATCACTCATCTAATTGGGACATTTTATCCAAGCCATCTTATAATAATTGCTTTCATCAAGACCTATAAGAAATTCTCTTAACAATCCTATCATAAATGAATTCTTAGTTATTTTATTAATAAGATAAATATTTTGAAATTTGGAGCCTACATTCGGAATCATACAACATTTTAGCTTAAAAATTTATAATTATTTCTAATCCGTTACACACTTTAATAAAAATGGTAGATTAATTTTAATGGAAATTAATCTACCATTTAATTAAGTTACTAAAAAATTTTCAATTAATTCTTTTAGTGTTATTACTTTCAACTATTTGAATCTGAAACTAGACTTCATTACATAAAGAATATTATCAACTGTCGACATATTTTCATCATTTTTGCCATTATCTGTCCACAATTAACCACTTGATATAAGATGAATTTCTTTTTAAAAAGTTTGCCATAACAATGAACATATAGTTGTTCTACATTTCCGATTCAAAGGTTGCTATCAATTAGCTGAAATTCATAGAACCTTTCAGCGTCTTTTATACTTTCTTTTAATAATTTGGCATTCACAGTTTAATATATACTATTTGATGTATTTTAATCCAGCAAATCTAAGAATATTGACAGGCTGGATGATGTCTGTAAAATGCAATATTCACAATTCAATATTTTTTTTCAAAATGTACTTCTACTTGTGTGTAGCCGACCACCCCCTTTACCACTGAAAATTGCAATATCGACAGGATTTGTAGTGGTCGATAGTGATCTTCACCAATGCCCATCCTTACACTGACCGAATCTATCAAACTGGTATTCTCTTCAAGGTAATTGGCTCCAAAGTGGTCATAAACTGACCACCTCCTCCTCCACAAACTTTCAAACAGTTGACAAAAAAAAAACTGACAATTTTAGACATCATGTCCTTGTCTCAAAATTACTTGGTACCATCAGTACTAAACTCAAGCCATTATTTTCAATTTGCAGGTATTTTCTTTATTCAGAGATTTTCAAAATGTACTATAGAAATTTTCGTTGGATCTTTAGATATAAATTTTGTAGTGTACTTACGGCTTCTATATGAAATAATCACTTAAAATTGTTTTCTCAAAATGTGAACATATTTTATCAATCCATTTAGTTATTTATTGATGGAAATATTTATTCTTTCCATAGCACTTTTAAAGCCTGTTACTGTACACAAAAAATCTCACACAGTTAAATATCCATAATTTCTAGGTTTTATAAATGCTGTTTTTATTTTCATAAAAATTTTATATTTAACTTTAATAATTTTTTCAATTTATTTTTAAAAATAATTTACTAAATAATTTTCCATTTTTATTAAAAAAATTTATAAATACAAGCATTGAGATATTAGCTTTTGTGCATGCTATCTAGCGTTAATTATGAATGAAATAAAAAAAAAATCGGCGAGCTGATTAGAAAATTTTATTCTTTGGCACTTCAAAATAGAAATACAAGTGAATTACTATTCAATTTCAAGATTGTGTATTTATTCTATCTCTAAATAATATTATGTTATATTATTATATCATTCATGTTAATTAGTTTTTATTTCAAATAATATAAAATATTTTTTATAAACAGTTTAATATATAGAACTCCTTACACAGAAGATCTAATTATTGATATATACAGTTTATAATACTTGATTCGCTGAAGCATTCAAAATTACTTGAATTCATTGGACTACGGAAGGAATCGACTTTTGAGCTCTGTAAGTATTTGATGGGACAAAAGGGATAACATTTATCAGCTTTTGTTCAACTAGGAAACCGTTTTGCTCCTAGACTGCTCATTCGTCTCAAGGATACGAAAGCGGAGACGAATGTTGGTCATACCCTTCATTTAATCCAGAATAAATCGATTCTTATTACACGAAAGATTAGCAGAGTGGAATCTGGCCTACTATTCAAGGGAAAAAAATATCTTTGTAGAAAAGACCTAATAAAATTTCAAATTAATTTCTGTAATAGCTTGTTAGAAAACAAAATATGCTGACTTAACTCATATAATTTTATTATTGAGTGATGAAGTCGTTATAAAATATTACCCAATCAATCCAAATGCATTAAGGTGATCAGAGGCCTTTAAAATGACTTTTTGCAATTTTCACCTTAGAAATTCGAAATTTTACATGCATTAAGAGTAACACTATAGGAGATGACACACAAAATTTTAAAGCATTATATTAATTTATTTATGAGATAGTGGGATTAATATAATATTAGCGATAAATAAAGTTAATGAAAAATGTTCCAGGCACTCCAAATTTGTTCAAAAGAATTCCGATTTTTATAATCACTGACTCTAACCCTTTTGGAACAAAAGTTGGGATTAATCTTTAAATTTCAGTATGAAATATCAAAATTAACCAATGTAATAACTCAAAACTACTTAAACTTTTTTTAAAAAAATTCAGTAATTTTCACTTATTATATTGATTAATTTTAATATTCCGTACTCAAATTCAAAAATAATCCCAAATTTTATTTTAAAAGGCTTAGAGTAAGTAATAATAAAAATTGGAGAGCTTCCGAACAAATTTGGAGCACCTGGAACATTTTTCATTGACGTTATTTATCGTTAATAATATATTATATTACCCCCTCCCAACTCATAAGTAAACTAATATAATGCCTTAAAATTTTTGTATATCATCTGCTAGTATTACTCTCAATGTCTGTAAAATTTCGAATCGCTAAGGTGAAAATTGCAAAAAACAATTTTAAAGGCCCCTGGTCGCCTTAAGGAAGAAAAGTTTCGTTTTGTATGAAATTTAATTCCTGAATACACTCCCTTTGAAACTTGGGTAATTTAGCTGTAGTGAACTGCACGTTTAAATAATTCAGTACTTTTCAATTACCATCATCATTATCAAATTACGATTGATATTGATGATTCTGGTTGGAAATAATTTTCAAAAGAGGAGACTTAGTTTCAACAGAAGCGATATATTTTTCACGTTACATTCATATTATTAAAAAAAATGCAAATAATAATTGTATACGTCAATGATTATTTTCAGTTGTATTCTGATTTGAAATGCCATTAATGGATTTTTTATGATAATGATGTAACAATTCTTAATCTGAAATAATTTCATTAAAAATATAATTTAAAAAAATAGATGTTTAGTTAAATTTATTCTTTATCAAATAACATTATGTTCAATGTGTACTTAAAAGATAAAAAATGCAATCTGAAAAAAAATTTTTGTGTCAGCTACAAAACGGAACATGCTAAAAAAATTCCAAATCAAACCAAAAAAAAGTTCATTCATGGGAAAAAAAAAACAACACTTAACTTTAGTAGTCCTAGCTTTAGAATTAAATAAATAATCTGCAAATAACATTAGACGGTAACATATCCTTGAAACATGTTATATTGTAATAAAAAATAATAACACAATTAATAACAAAAATCTTCGACGAATAAAAAAAATTATTAAATTCGTTGTGTTAGCACAAAGTAAACAATCTGGAAATTAATTTAAACGACATTATATTTTTCATCTAATTATGACTGATTGAAAGGGTAAAGAAAATCCCAAAATAAATCTTAAGGACTGAGAGACAAAGTAAAATGAAATTTGTTTCTTTATTAAAGGCCAAACAAAAAAACTCAATTTTTTACGGTTTTGATTTCATTAATGTGAATCTAAATAATTCGTAAAACATTTCTTTATGCATCAACGATCATTTAGATGATAATTTTAACTTTAAACATTATTTTGATTCAAATTTTGGTATAAAATCGCAGGGTTCAAGATCCTGGCAGCTTTGATTATCGTTATGATTATCTTAAACTCCCAAAAGACGGCTGATGGTTTCCTGTACCGCAAGAGATCTCAGGGTTCTTCAGTGGGTGAAATGCTTGCAGCCGGTCTCGTAGTCCAGATGCTTTCCGAAGACCATACACCACATGTTGTGCATGTTATCCATGTGCCCATTTTTGTGCCTGTTTATCATCACCATTAATTGTCATTATCTAGTCTGTTGTCTTTTTCTAGTCATGTAGAAACAGAATATTTTATGTGATGATTGAATGTTTGTTTAATTGTATGTAAACCAGTTGTGAAAATCTGATTTTGAAAATTACTGAATGTTGATGTTTGTAAATTGGATATTTCTTGGTAAAACTAGTCAGAACTGTGTTCAAAACCATTGATTATTTTATTGCATAATTGGAACAATAACATCCAACAAGATACAAATAAAGCATTAGTTACAGAAATGCAATATATACAATCATAATTATATATATGTTTCTTTTTAATAATGCATTTGATTAAATTATGTTCTTACTCCTATAAAGATGCATTCTTTCGATAAAATGCAAGAAATTCTGTCATATAATTTTTTGTACATAATCTATTTAGTGTGTGATTGTGTTCTATGTAATAAACGTTCTTTCAAACTTTTTGTTTCAAATACTTTATTTCTAATATATAATGCTTAAAAAGACTAAAATCATGTTTAACTGTTAAATATAAATGTAAAGGAAAATTTTTCTAAAAACGAAAATTGCATCAATGTTTAGCCACAAATAAACTCCGTATTAACAAATGTTTATAAAATGTACTATAATCCTAAATGTGCATGTAATAGGGAACCATGAATTAATCAGTTTTCCCTTTATTGATAAGTTAGTCATCTTTGGCAACCAGTTGGGACTATGAATCTCTAAATTTGACAATTAAAACTTCATGTAATTTAGTCTATTATGGCTACTTTTTCAAGTTTCAAATGTTTATAGTTCACACAACTTTTATTATTTTAAAAGCCACATTTCTCTTACAGAGTTATTGAATTAATATTACAGATACTTTAAAAGAAAATCTTTTTATTTTAGAAAGCAAATAATATTTCGCATTCGTTTAATTTAATTTAAACATGTGTTGAAAACTGCATTTTTTTGGTTTAATTTATTGTGAGAATTAATTTCTGTTTTTAAAAGAATTTCTGACAACTTAATGGCAACACGTTGATAAAAGCTAACTTTTTTCAGTCAAACAAACTTATAAGGATAGATAAAATATCTTTAATTTAGCCGCCTTTGGAGATCATCTGCGATAAATTATTGCTGAAATTTTCATTTCTATATCTTGTGTAATTTGGTCTCTTAGATTTTAGATTTTGATAGACTTACTGTGATCTATAAATTGTCGCATCCCATACCAATTCTGTAGTAAAATTTGAAAATTAAATTGAATCTGGAGTAATTAAAATTCATTTAAAACTATTTCTTGCTGAAAATATAAGCTTGTTTTTAAAATATAAATATAGAAAAGTGAATCATTTGCAATTTTTTTTATGTACACTGCAGAGTTTTTTAAAAAAATATTCATACAACATCTCAAGGATTTATCCAATAAAAGTATCATTATAGCGCTAATGTAATTCAATTATTTTACTCTACAAAATATTAAATAACTAATTAATTTCATTGCTTTCAATGATGATCTCATTATGTATTGATAGTCAAAATACGCTTTGAAAGTTTCATTCTTTACTAAAAATAAAGTAATAACATAACTATCTATTTACACATAAAATGTGTTACGTTTTCTTTAATAATGATTCGGTTGTTTGTTAATTTATTATATGAACACGTTTCATGGAAAAGATTAAGTAATTTTGATAATATTGAATTAATTATCCATTAATTGAATAAAATTTTCATTCAAAAAAGAGTATTAGATATTTTTTAATAACTATACTATTTATTTGCTTACATTTATATGTATCTAATTTCTAAGTACTCCTACATAAATATAATGTAATATATATTTTAAGACTCAATATCTTAAGTTATTAAAAACAATATGTAGGTAAAGCTTAATTTACCAAACTTTCTATTTTAGAAAAAATTACATCACAATTTTTTTGAAAAACCGAAAAATCAAGTATTTTTTTTCTTTGAAAGTATCAAACAATTTGTAATAAGTAAAAAGAAAATACACTCTTTTTAACCTTTTATTACATCCTCGAAGTATGCAGAATCATCTTCTTTTAACAGCCAACATACATCATCAGTGCATTTATATTAAATTTCCTCTTTCTTAAATGGCAACATCATCTGGAATTAAATAAATAAAGAATTAATTATAGTTATAAATATGAATAAATGAGTTAATTAATATGAATAACACGAATAATTTTAAATGTAACTTAAGTGTAAATTATTTTTTTAATAATTAATTATAATTTATTATAATAATTCAATATACATAATCAAAATAATTATTTAATAAAGTCAATAACATAATATTTGATTTCTTCAACGCTATCACATTAACTAATTATGTTCAATTTAAAATCATCTTTCAAACTAATGAATAATTTACATTTGCATCAGATTTATTGACCCAAATATGAATTATTCGTTTTATTTGAAACATCAATAAAATAATCAGAAGAATTTGAAATTAAGTTAAGAAGAGTAATCAAAACTAGTTTATCCGTTGTAAATTTACTTTATCCAAAATTCAATCAGCTTCAAAAAAATAAAACTTAAATTTCGAAGCTATAAATTTGCCTTTAAATACAACTTTCATAAGTTGTTAAAGGTTTAAGAATCCAACCGAGGACAATAACTTCATGGCTCAAGCTCCAAATGATCTGAAAGCAGGAATATCCGCCATTAGGAAGCAGAAACCAATCAAGCAGGTCACTGATTACCCAGTCCAACAAATCATAACGACTCTCTTGATTTGCTTCAAAAAGAATTGCTTCGTCCAGTGCAAAGCTAAAATTTTCACTTTCACCAGCAAAAAGGAAAAAAAAAGTCGCTAATGTGTCATGCTTTCTTTTACACGCGATGAATTTTGAGGAGGAGCATTGAAGGTTTGGTTTTTTAAAAAAAAGCAAATAGAAAGAGAATGACGGTCTTACATCTATGCATGCGATGAAGCGGAGCTTTGCAATTGTTGTTCTCTTTTTTTTCTCCAGTTTTTTTTAAGTCGTGTGCAAGTAACCAGATTTGAAGGAAAAAGTGTGATTTGAGAAAAATATCATTTAGAGTACATTGCCTTAACTTCCTATAATTTTGCAGGAAAAGCGTGCTTTTACCATTTTATCAGGAAGAACATGGTGGTAAAACATATGAAAAGGCAAATGTAAGTTTCTATACATTTGCCCTTTTATAATTCGTATGAATCAATCTATTTGTTAAATCTGTGAATTCAAGATTAAATTTGATCAATTATTTCATAAAAAATTGAAATAGATTTTTTTTTAATTTTTACTTTTGAATATGAAATTTGTAGAAAAAATACAGTAATCGTCAAAGAATTCGATCTCGAAATACTCATTCATAACATTCGCTTGCTCAACCCCTTTTTACAAGGCGACACATACACACACCTTACAGATAGAAGACAGAAGAACAAACATGACTGAGCTGTTTTAATATATATATTTTTAAACTATCATTAACC
>JAOUZG010038251.1:0-22657 GCA_026289955.1 Argiope argentata | reverse complement strand
CATTTGGGATACCAAATAGTTTCATATTGATTTTTTCGTATTTAAATACATAATTATGTGGCTTAGTTGCAGACTTGAGGATAAAAATTCAGTAATTCGATGCGTGTGTCAGACACGTCATTGTATGCGAAGTGGTTAAGACGCTAAAAGATGAACTCATCTTTGATATTGCTCTTTGAATTTTTTATAAGTAAAGATCTCCTCATTTAATCTTTTATCTCACCCCTATTTTGACGATTTAAACTCATCCTAACGCTAAGGCATGGAGTGTTTTTGTCATATAATCCGGCGATCATTATCGTGTTGAAGAGTTATCCCTTTTACAAGTGAGGTGCAAAGCTATCTGCTATAAATATCTTTTCATAGTTGCATAAATGACAATTACAGATGACGGAATTATTAATTAGGTTCAGTAGAATTTCATTGGTTTGTTGTGTTTCTGCAAAATGCTTCAATTCAAGTATTGTGATTTATTATTTGAACTCTAGGCGGTGCAATTCCTGGCGTAATAGTTTTGTGCACTTTCAAAACTTATGACATTATGACATTTTTACAAGCCTGCTGACAAATCTGTCTGCTATTTAATCCGAGTGAGTGTTTCTTGTATTTTCAGTAGCGTCAACTAGAATCAAAGTACGATTTAGCTACCTCTTGAGTCACATTTTTTGAATAACTCCTTTTAACATTTCAGAGGTCAATATCAACCAACCTTGAACTGAGACTGGAACCTGAGCGCCCAGATTATAGGGAAGATGCTCTACCCCTATGCCAGGTCCCTGGTTTCAAAAGACTACTTAGTGAAACTAAATTAAATCTATGGTTTTTAAATCTATAAAAAATTTTGTGCCAGATATATATTGTTATTACTAAAACTTTGATAAAAGAGTTATTTTTTTCTGATATCGATTTAACTTGTTATTATAATTGTTTCTTTCCATGCCACTTTTTATTGTGACTTAATCAGATTAACCGATTTAAAGTTAGAGAGCTTGGAATCTTCATACTCTTTGTGGGCCAAAATAGAAAACAAGACGGAAGAATGCAAAATAATTTGTAATGATGAATTTATATTATTTAAAGGTATTTGTAATTAAAATTTGTGAGATGTATATGAGAAGGTAAAATGCGACACAAACAAAAATTGATAAATTACGCTAGAACATGAAAAAAAATAACACACACACACACACACATTTTGAAATTACGCCACTCTTAATATAAGCTATTAGACAACATGGTAATTACTAAGTGAAATGTTTACATATTTGTAACGAAATCAATGCGGGCTTGGCTGCACAAGAGCACATCGATACTCCAGTATTAAATGGAAAAAGCAAATGAGAGAGCTCCAAAATTCAAAAAATGAAACGAAGAAAATCTTACCAAAAAGAATTTAAAAAAACTATTTATGCTTTTGTTGGGACTACATATAGTAATATATTTAACCTAAAATTGCCAAATGAAACAAAATAACATTTTGAAATGTGCACTTCATTTGGGTTTTATATATTTAAATGAATTAAATATATGACGAGATTTTGGTGTTTTCCATTTGTAACTCCTTCGGATATTAAAAAAACGAGAGGGACTTTTATGCTGATTTAAATTCTGCAAAATTGTATTTTCAATCATATCACTTTTATAACACAATTCTTTCCAAATATTGACAATTTTTAAAGACATTATTTCATAAATAGACTAATAAACATTTTAGCAACAAATAATTTCATGACGTTTTCACTGTTTCATATACATTTAATCATGAAATTTTTCTTCAATGTTAAAACAAAATTTGCCTTGCCATCTGCCTAAGGTTTTATTTTTTATATTATTTCATTTCTTTATTATTATTTTTTCAGAAAAAAATGGAACGTAAATTTATTTGAATAATTTTAAGGTAGATCATTATGATATTTAAATTTTTCATTCACTATTATGAGAATGAATCTGATTCATTTTTATATTTTGAAACACACTAAAGTGTAAAAATAGATATCTACTGCAAAAGGAAACAAAATACTTTTTATAAAAATAACTACATTTCAGCGTCTATTCTAACAATTGCCTAAAATACATGATTGTAAGATGCAAAAAGTTTTCATCACTTTGATCTTAACATTATTATTCATCTATTTCTTCAAAAGAATTTGCATTACTATTAAGTAGAAACGAATTTTTCAGCAAAATAAACTGGGAAACAAAGGAACAATTATATCAGTGCTAATAAAGGGGAAAATGAGAATAAATCATAGATAAAAACTGACGGGAAGATATCTCAATCTTTTTGTGTATTAATTTAATTATATTAATAAATCTCGTTTTAATGCGATATGAGAATTATTTTAGGATGAAGTTATAATTTTGTTCTAATAGTGAGGATGGCGTCCATTCCAAAAATTTGGCTATAAAAAACCGATTCCATCAGGATTTTTATACAGTATAATTTCCAATTTTCATCATGAATAAATCTAAATACAAATGCTAATATCCTTTAAATTATTCATTTGAAATCTGCAATTTATGTGAAACATACAAATTTTCTATCTGTGTACAGATTTTTTTTCTCGAATAATTCAACTATCCGAAATGAGTGCCGGCTTGCTGGCACAGAGGTAGCGCGTCTGCCTCGTGTTCTGGAGGTCCCGGGTTCAAGTCCCGGTTCGGGCATGGTTGTTCCTTTGTGTGCTATCTGTGAGATGGGTGAATGTGCCCCCCCCCTGTAAAAAGGGGCTGTGCAAGCGAATGTGTGTGTGTTTCATCTTCATTTGAGCTAGAAGTCAGACTTCTGCCCTCGGGTGCTCAGGGGTTCATACCCTCAGAAGCTACTGCACCCCTCTTTCCGCGGTAAAAAGTGGGCACGACATCATCATCATCCGAAATGGGTTCAAATGAATATTAATGGATATAAATTTAATAATATCTAACAACCCCGCCTCAGTGGTTTTAAATAAAAATGAAAAAAAATTTGTTGAAAATGTATTTTATCTCAAGGAATATTTTTTTATTCTTAAGAATTTACGTTTATTGCATTTATTTCAAAATGTCGACACATAAGGAAAGTACTTATTCTTAAGTAGATACTAAACTGGATGGAAATTAATCGACCTAAAGTTTGAAGTCAAGAAAAGTTCTGTTCGAATCTCATAATCATGAACACTGCAGTAGTAATGGGACAGTGTCCTCGCATACTTTTAGACGAAACTTAATCCAACACAAACTGAAGACGATTAACCTAGGAGGACAAGATTTATCAGGGTCATACACTGAATCGCTCTTGCATTTCTACAATAGCGAAGATAAAATTTTATCATTTATATGTTAGATATTATGAAACAATTATACTTATACTATTCAAATTTCCCAAGGAAAGTTTATTTACATTTGCTTTGAATAATTTCTTCTATTTACAAAACATCAAATATCTGATAATCCTATTTAAAAGGATTATCTTAAAAGAACCAAATAACAAAATGTTTTTAAAAATATTATGCCTAAAAATTGAGTATCAGGTTTCATTGCTTTGGATATTAAATTCAGTTCCCTCAAAATCAATTTTTACTTATCAGTGACTTTCAGCATCAGTAACTTTTAACCTTGTTAGAGTTATTGGAAAAACTATGCATCATAAAAATAAAAATAAAAAATTTCTCAAAAATGGTGAGTTTTCGTCTGACATCCTTCTATACTGTAAAAGAAGGTATTTTTATCACGAAACGTAGACTATATTATCAGATTACATAATTGAAAACATATAGACGGAAATAGTTCTACTTTAAAGGAATATTTGAAGTAATTTTGCAAGTTATTCTGATTTTGAGACAAATATTTTTTCCATTTAATTACATGAACAATATTATTACTTTACCATTTAAAAACTGCAACTTTAATTCTGTTTGCTGATACTTCCCGTCCAAATCTTCTTGAATCACGTGACATTCTAGTATATAAATGGAATTTCTGAAAATTTTCCTTTATGGCTTATAACCGTTTACTTGTAAATGCTTATAAGCAGTGCTTAAAACCTATTGAATGTTAAAAATCTATTCTTGCTATTATATTCTGTTTGTGTTTATCAAAAACAAGTTAATATTTCACCGTAAGTAAATAAATTTCAAAGTATTTTTGTAGTGTGTAATATAGATAAGCTTACCAAATTTCTGAAATTGACAACATGTTGAATATAAAACTATAAGTAATGTGTCTGATAATTGATTTAACCAAATAAAGAACTATGAAAGTCGTTTACTGATCTACCTCATTAGGTGACAAATTTGAAATTATTTATTGAAATAATTTTTAAGTTGAATATTCCTTTTTCTCAATTCCTATTGCACTTGTAAAAGTAAAATACAGACTAATTTTTTGTCTGGGAAATAAATATGAAATTGTAAGACGTATTCTGTTAAGTGAAATAGTATAACTTTTGAAGTAACAAGAGCAATTGTGAGGAACTTGAACTAATTTCTTAATACATTGTAACCAGTTATAGATTTCAGATACTTATAGTTTTACTTGAAGTTGGAAAACATTGAATATATCGAAGTCTCTATGTATTTTTTTAAAAAAATGGTGTCTTAATTTCTTTTGAATTATATAAAACTTTACATTCATTTCTGTGATTGTTAATTTAATCCTTTAAGGGGACTCGGTACCTCAAAATTTCGGAAAATCGATAAAAATGTCGATTTTCTGATTTTTAGTGAATAATGATCCTTGAACTTTTGACTTGTTGTTCTGAAAATTTTAAAACAATTCGACGAGTATTTAATGAGATATGGAACTATTTTGTCTAACGCGATATCAGCTGGCATGCCCAATTCCTGTGTTCACATCCGACATATTTCATGTGCGAGAAGCCAAGCCAAGCTTCTCTTTTTTTCTATGAAATAAAAAGAGGCAAAGTTTGAAACAGTAACAGTAAATCCTTGTTTATTTATAGTTTTACCGCTTTCGTTGAGGTTTTTGATTGAATTTACCTTTGGTTGTATTATAACCACTTTGAAATGAAAACTGTCTTTTTCAGGACTATTATTTATTGCTTATCTGCTTTTTAATTGTTTTCGAAAATGTTTCACATTAAAAGGAAATCCCATTCTCTTGCTGTGAAGAATAATACACCATATTACCTTGCTATATAAATTTTTTGTACATTTTGTTGGGTCATTTTAAAATATGTCGTTACTGCTTATGTTAATTATGCTTTCATTATTTCATCTATATGTCTCAGATTAACACAAAAGTTTTATAGAATTATGTTTGAATGATAATATATTAATAAAAATATTATGTATTTATATAAACTATTTCATAGTGAAAATTTTTGTACATATGTTTTTTTATGGCAAGCATTGTCTAGAAAATTTACCTACTTCAAAATGGCTGAATTCATTTAAATTTTAATTAAATGGACTTAAATTGTTACTTTAAAGTATTGCTTATATGATAAACAGAATTGCAGATTATTTTATAAATATGTTTACTAAAAAATTTATTGAATTAAAAAAAAGTGATAATTTTATAATTTTTTCCTTAATTTTTTTTTATAATTCCTATACATGGTAATGCTCATTAATAAATATGATAATAATGTATATTAATAAAATTGGTATCCTAACACTTACAAATGTCATATAATTGTTCTGAAAAAAATCTAACTTCAAGTGAGCTTTTCTTATAATTATTTTATTGTGTTGAAAACTTTAAAGCTGTTTTTCTCAGTTTGCCTTTTTTCAAAATTTTGTCTGCTACAAAATGCTAAAAGTCAATCACATTTTATTGTAATTGCATGAATTTTTTTCTACTTACTCTTAAATGTATGCTTAATAGAATTAGGGATCGATTTGTTAAAATTTTGATTAGATTTTTTCTAAAAATGTTCAAAGTGAAAAATTCTGATATTTTTCAAAAAAATTCACAAAATTTTGTAAAACATTTTTTTTCTCACAAACTAATATATATATCAAAAAACGGATCCCTATTTTTGTTACCTGCATTGTGAGGTCCCCCTCAAAAAAATTTGAGGAAAATATTTTAAAAATTGAAGAAGCATTTTTTAAAATGCTTTAATTTTTTAAAAATTAAAATATTTAAATTTAACTTTTGAATTTAAAAAATATTTTAGAAATTTCTTTTTATACACAATTGACATCTATCACAAAAATTAATAATTTTATTAAAAATTGTGGAAAATTTTTTTTGGTACCGAGTCCCCTTAAATGAGCTTCAAATATTTGTTGTCGTTTTAATATTTTGTGTGGCATGCTTAAATACGATTATCTGATGCTTAATCTGTTTTCTTTTCTTGAACCGAAAAGTATCTTATTGTGTGGGAAATTATTTATTTATTCTGTCTTAATTAGCTTTACCCAAGATTCAGAGATGGTCATGGGAAGAAAAAGGGTTAAATTCTAGTTTTATAACTCTGATCTGAAGTTTTGGTTAATCCAATATCATGTGTCTAATTCATAAATCATTTATTCATTTAAGCATGATACTATACTATGGAACTCTTTTATGATTTTAGTGAGAGGTTTATGTTAAGAAATTCTAAAGTTCTGACTAGCTATTTCTTTTTCTGTTCATTTCATGATATTATCTCAAAGCTAAATATTAGTCCATTGATTTAGTCTTAAAACCAGAAAATACTTTAAATGATCAATGTATCTTCTTTTTACGTCCATGTGTTTCCTAATTTAAGTACTTTTTTAATGATATTATTTTCATATTCTATTTAAATTATTCTTTGACTGAATGAAAAATAAGGTTATTTGAATACATATTAAATGTATAAAAAAATGTATTTTAAGCCATTTTTTAATCTTCCTTTGCATATTTTTGTTAACTTGTATATAGGACGGATTGAGTTAGATTTTATGTATATAAAAAATTGGTACCAAACATGGTGTGGAAATATTAACAGAATTTCTTTAATCTCGCATCTTACGCCTTAACCCTCTGCGTTTCAAAGAGCCACGGAATTCAGTTCTTTAAATATTTTAGTAATAGAATCGAGGTTTATAATGACGTATACTGAGAAACGGGTTCTTTAATCCCGTTAGGGACGAAAGCAGCAACATCCTTGTATCCATTCGGTTTTTAGAAAGAAATTTTGATGGCGATGCTAATCTACGATTTTATAATGATTGATAAAATATATTCTTATACATTTTTAAAGTCGGATTAGAACTGGTCAGTGTCTGTGAATCATTAATATTTTCATAAATAAAAACAAATGCATGAATGCAAATGTTTTCGAAGTGATGGTTGTAATTTATACTATCTTTACCTATCAAATTTATATAGGATTTTATTCTTCCTAATTTTATTTGCGAAGCCATAGCTACAAGTTTGTTTATGTGTAAAATGACTTTAGTTATACTTTGACAAAAACATATCGACATGGTAAGTGTCTCATTGCAAGCGAAAGAAGTACTTTTGGTAGGAAGCTACATGTAAAGTTTTCCTCGGGGGATCTTTACAAAAGTTAGGGTTTAGGGTTCGCAGCTCGTCAAAATCTAAATCGTTTGCGTTAAAAGAGTTTATAAGTAAGGATGCCATACTTTTTTATATCGGAATGAATTACAGACTCTCGAAATATTTCAGTGGATTTTTGAACTAATGTAAAGACCAGTTTTTAACAAGTTAGAAAGAATATTTGATGGTAAATTTATAACTTTCTGGCAAGGAATTTCCGTAGTTACAAAGATAATGAGTTTAATTGAGAATAGAATATCCATCTAAAATCCCTTAGGACATCTCTTTTGCTCGTATTGTTTCCAAATATAACGTTTATATAATTAAACAAACCAATCTAGGATAATCCTATTTAATGGCAGGATGGTTCCTGTGTTACAAGGATAACAGAATTAAATCAAATAATAAAGAAACTCTTTTTCAAAGAAACGAAATGCAAACTGGCGTAAGACATTTGAAAGTTGAAAATTTTCTCGACAATTATTTCAGAATTTCAATAGTTCATATTACCCAAGGTGTATGAAACTTTATATTTTCTGCTTAACATTTAGAAACTAGAAGCAATATTTAACAATTTTTTTCTAAAATAATTAAGAAGTTTTTGAAAATGGATTTTAATTTTGTATATGCATATACAATCTCCCTTGCGAATGCCTTAGGAAAAGTATTATTCCAAAAAATTAAAAAAAAGTACACGGAATTTATTAATCTTACCAATTTTGCTAGTTGTATAAACAGTTCTTTCGTAAAATATCCAAATTGCAATGTTCACTGGTTTCATTTCTGTTCCACTTGCTTATTAAATGGATAACATGCATTTTTAAATGTATAATTTGTTGAAATCAATGCCTATTTTTTCTATTCTAGATGAGCAAACGCAATGGAGGAGAGCATGAAGGTAAACTTCAGTTCCATTTTCTAATCTATATTAATAAAAATGGATATCGAAATGCGTTGCTAAGCGCAAAACTAGAGAACGACTCGACCGATTTGGCTAATTTTTTAAAAATATTTTCGTTTAGGCTCGCTGATGGTTCTTATGGAGAAAAAAAATGGAAAAAAAAAACTGCGAGGAAAATAGTTAAAACGACACTTTTCTTACTTTCCCACCAAAAATCTTCATTTCCTTCCCCCATACCAACTTAGATAGCAGGAAGTAATAAATTATGATTTGTTTAGAAATAAATAGGCGAAGACAATTGGTTTTCATTTATAGATAACGGGATGTTTAAAAAAGAATGAAAATAGTTGCTTTTATTATTAGTCTGTATGGATATTTAATCTATGTCTGCTCAAAATAAAGTCTAGGCAGGGAAGAAAAAAAGATTTTACAAAGGAGAAAAAAAGGGGTTGTAGAAAGAAAAGTAATGAAGAAAAAGAAAAGGGTGTGTGTCTCACCATTATTTCTCTGTGCGCGGCATTTTCCAAGCTGTTTTTAAACTTCTGCATCTCTTGAAATCCAATTGTGTCTTTATTTGTAAAGTGTGTTTACATTTATGAAAATTTGAATCTCATTATTACATAAAAACATAGAATTTTAGATCTTTCCCTCCACGATTTAAGTAAAATATCAATTCCGGGACAATCATTGCTCGGATAGAAAGATAAAGATGATTAGTACAATGAACAGAACATCTGAAGAAAATAATACTATAAATGAATTATATGATTATCAAAATTTGTTTGGTTTAAAAATATTTTAGTAAAAAACCTGTTATGAGACACAGATACATAAAATATAATATGAAAATTTTAGTGACCATTAATACTGGCGAACCGACTGGTCGCCAAAGGCGGCTAGTACTTAATAAACGAAATCTGATGGCTTATCTAACGAAATGTATTCAAGATGTAACAGTTTCGATTTTATTTGCCGCGTGAATTGGATCAATTTTTTTACGTGGTTGTGAATTAAGCATCTAAACTTTTATTGAAATGTTAATATTTTTACCTATCCAAACAATGATGGTAGCATTATTCTAAATATTGCTCTCGCGCTTTGCAAGTCTTCTAATAAATAAGGTAGTTGGTGTTAAACAGTAATGGGTGCTGAAGGGTTATCAAGTTAAGATCCCCTGGCGTTCATTTGGTCACTTACTGACGAAAACAAATTTCAGAAACTGCTGAAATTTCGGAGATGTAGCGATTATGAATGAAGACGCCTTCCAGAACATTTGTTGCAAGTACATCGAATCTATAAAAAACGAATGTGTATAAGTTAAGAAGGGCTGAGTGCTTTTCCTCTTCAGTCCGAATCTTAGAGCAGCAAGTTTCGGCACATAGGCATAGCATTTTCCAGTTTTTTATCCTATAGATGCTGAGATAATTCTGATGCTAATGACTCAGCTTTGGAAAGTGCGTCCCGAATTTAAACAAATGGATGAGATGCATTCCAGAGTCAAAGGCTTTGCTCCTATTTAACAGTATTTGTTCCAAACTACCTCCGATAGCTTTGGTAAGGCGGTACAAGCTAAACTTAATGTAACGGAATCATCATACATGAAAACAAATGTTTGCCTTGCAAAAGAAAACAATTTTCCTTTTAGGCTACTTCGAAGAACACCATTAATACTTCGTATGTTATCATTTGCTTAATTTTCTCTTGTAATCGAGTAAATACTGTAGCTTTTCAAATAAAATCTATATTTTGAGGAATCTTTTACTTGAATATCTTTTCAAATACAAAATTCCTTTGGCAATTTAAAACAGTTTTCCATCAGTCGGTATCAAAGACGGAAAAATTGAGAAAAAAAAAGAAAAGATAGATTTAATTTGAGTTTGATTTTATCCTAATTATAAAATTTTATTAGTATAGGAATATGTTCGTAAATTTTGTATCAAAACAATTTTTTACCCCTTTAGTTAGGATAATTTTACTGACTCCAGAAATACATATGTTACATAGGTCACGAAATGCTTTTAAAGTTAAAAAGTAGATAAAATTAATTTTGTTTCGCTTGATTTTATAAAATGAATTAACGAATAAATTTTTTTTTAAAAAAATTTATTTCAATTAAACTTGCTTTGAAAATGTACTACTATAGAATTTTCTTCACTTAATACGAGTTCTGCCCTCAGTTTTTCCAAAATCTCTTTTCTTTAATATTGTAATTTCTGACTGAGTTAGGAACTATACACATTAAAAACGAATACTTTAATCACCGAATATTTTTATTTTAGTGACGAAAAATCAATTCGAAATACACTTATAGGTAAAACACATCCGTTGTAAAATCTCCAATTGCCCGTGATTATTTTCAGTTAAAATTTTGAAAATTTGCTATGCATAAAAATTTTATTTCTTTCTAAATGAAGTGTTTTTCAAATAGGTCAATTCAACTTCTGTATGATGAAGCTGTATAAAATGGGATATATTTGAAAATGCACATGGCATGATCGCTTCATGTTCAATAAAAGATAAATGTTCCGTATTGAAAAAAATTCATTTGTAATAATACCCTCAACTGATTAAGCAATATATTTTGAAGTAAATATATATGATTCTACATAAGCATTAAACGCAGTTGGAGCATGAATAATTGTGACTGTGATTAAAATAGAAAATAAATAAAAACTAAAGGAACAAATGTTCTTCCGAATATGTTTTGTTGCCGTTCAAAATTGTGATTTTCGGAGATAGTGGTAAAAATCCGTTCGTGAAAAATATCGTTCTGAACGCTTTTGAAATTTTTTTATTAATGCCAATTAAAAATACAAGTTTGTGTATAAATAAAATTTGCTTTTCTTAATTATATTTGAATATGAAAATAGATGGCCATGTATTCTTATTTTCATATATCAGATGAACAATTAAAGTTTTTTCTTTTCTTTCAGATGGTGTTGGAGGGAAACGAATACGTTGGGCTGATGAATCAATATCTGGAACGGTATGATTTTATTAATTTATAAAACTTCAGAATTTCCACATGAAAAATTTATTCATCATTATTAAAGCTTAGTTCATTTCAAATATTTTTCATTGTAAAAAATCATTAAGAAATAGAGAATGATTTCGGGATTAATCGTTTATTCATTGCACAATTTATAGAATTATTGGAAAATTTCCCAATAAAATTTTATATTTGGTGCTTGAATCTTAATTTTATATTCAATCTGCATTTATATCTAAATGTTGAGCTTATGCTGAACTTCAAAGTCTCACTTAGATTTTAATGAGAACGAATAACCGAATTTTACAAACTTATAGAATTTTAACGCCACCCCAAACATCCGTTTCTAGGGCTCAAATGACCCCTTCCTGGTTTGGTGTAGATGAAGGTGGACTTTATGACCCCCCGCCCCCCCAAAAGCTGTAGATTAGCGTGTAGAATCTTCTGAATTTATTTTAATAAATTTATTCCTTTCCTTGAAAAAACGGTATTTTAAACTTAATTCATTTCAATTGGAAATTATTGAAGGCCTTCTTAGGTATTGATTGTAAACAAATTTTCTAGGCGAGTACAAAATAAACCTGAACTTCTTCGACATATATTCTCTGGTTTCCAAACATTTGTGATGCAACCAGGGATCTTTCCTCTACAAAATATAACTTATGTTATGTTGGAAGGTGTATTCTAAGTCTATGTAACAGCATTACACAATCGAAAATTCATCTACAATTTTTAAAACTTGTACATTTTATAGAATTTTATTTTGGGTCCTTTTTAAGTTCAAACCAAGCCTTCATTTTTAAGCTTTTTCTATTGTTATAAAGGTTTCTCTTACTTGAACTTATATTCCTTTTTTTTAATATTTTAAATAGAAAAACATCTAGAAAATTTTTTGAAAAAATTTATATTTTCATTTTGTAAATATTTGCTCTATATATTTCTATAAAATTATTAAGGTTTACTAAAAGGATTGAGATGAAATTGTTAAAATTACCTATAACTATAGATTAATCATCAGGTTTTATCTCGTCACATTAAAAAGGTAACTGTTAAAATTAACAATGCTTGATTAAAAGCGGCCTTTTAAAGAATCGAGTGAAAAAAGTTCTGCATTTATCTTTACGTAACATGCAATACCTTAATACACTAGTATGCCAATTTAAAATTGGTCAATTGTAGGAAGTCACGGTGTTAGAGCTCATTTCCCTGAACTGATTTGACTGGCTTAAAAACAACGCTTCAATGCGAAGCAGTGGAAAGTACAGGGCAATTTGTTGGTTCACACGGGGAAGCAATTGTAGAATTAGGATCTTTACATCTACTATCAATTAGAATACAATTAGAACATTATATTGATTTGATAAAGTAACTTCTGAAAAGGACTCGTTTCCGATCTTGTTGCAACTTGTATAAATGTTTCCTGCTCCCTAGAATATTGTAGAAGATGCGTTGCTTAGGCTAAGTTTTCGTTGTTATGAAAGGGAACGCTACTCAGGGAGAAGGTAGGGGAATGCTACTAAACTAAAAAATCTAGAATTTAGAAAATCATTTTGAAAGATTTAAAGAAATAGAAAAATTTGACTAATAAATAGTTTCAAATGTTGAGAATAACAACTAAACTCCCTATTACTCTACCATCAACAATCTTTACTATAATTTGCCCTTCTAGTATATGAGAAGGATTACCGTTTTACAAAATTGATCACCGGTTCATTAATAAATCGAAGTTGACGAGCTCCATTACCCTTTGAAAGAAATAGACTTGGAACAATAATTTTACATGCTATCGAGGAAAACTGGAAAAAAGTTATGGAAAAGGATTCTGACGTAGAAACAAAACAAAATAGGAATAAGCATAAAATATTGCATGATGTTGCACCGCCTCCTCTGGAAAAAATGAAAGGGAAATGACGGGGGGATCTTAATATGAAGAGGAATATCTGAATTATATCCTTAATGATAAAATTAAGGATTTATTTCGGTTATCAATTCATTCATAATTGTATCCGAATAACATAAATTGGTTTTAAGTTCTTGTTTCAATTAATCCTTCTGAAAAATTTGTTTTGATTAAAAAATATATTTATGTACGGTTGTAGATGAAAACATCCACTTCTCTTAGTCAGCTTTTACAAACTAACATTTAGCGTTGAAGTTGTCTTTATTAATTATTAGCAGCCTATAGCGACCAGTCGGATTGCTATTATTATGTGCTAAAATGTTTAAATATACATCTCGTATAACTGACTCTTTATATAGAATCGGAATAAAAAAAATTAGAACCATCGCATTTTGATAATGTTATAATTCTCTCACACAGTCATGGAGAACTTGAACCATTCTGACCATAGCGCTATGCGTCTCATTTCCAGTGAGCTTCCATAAAATTTCAATTTTCAAAGGGCAATCAATTAATTGTCTATTAATATAAACATCCTACTCTGTTTAATTTTTTTGTAATACCCGAAAGAGTTCAATGATTTTTCAGATTCTTCAAAAAATTTAGTTTTAAAATCAAAAGTATTTAGAAGACCTAAATTTGACTATTGAAAGACTTGAAATTTCAATAGTTTACTAACTAAATTTATTATATTATTGGTATATAAATATATTTCAAAAATTATGGAGTGTAAATCTTATGTAGTCTTTTGGCCCTAAGGAATCGCAATCTGATAAATATTCTGCATGCATCGACTTTTTTAATAAAAGGTGCGTTTCTGCCTTTTTAAAATCTATTAATTTTTCTATTAATTATTTAGAAGAATCTTTTTTCATAATCATAGTACAATCGATCTTATGAAAAAAAATAGGTGCTGATTGGAGCCTCATCTTTTAAATGATCAATGAAAAGATCTATAATTGTTGATTTTATTTAAGTGGTATTCGAATTTTTATTTTATTCGGAAAGTTTTTATGAGTGCTTTAGTTGATTAGAGTGGGAAACTTTTTATTAAACATTAGTGTCTCGAGAATATTTTATTAAATACGATTCACAAAGCGGAATATATAGAGTTTCGCTACAAATTCATTATTTATTAGATTTGTCTCGAGTAAAATCAAGAATTATTTCATTCAGACCCTATTAACGTATGCATTTCTTCAAGATTAACATATTAGCTATTGAACTCTAAATTAAAAGGATGCATATTAAAAACAGTCTGCCTATTGCTATATTAAAATTTACTTTTTTATGTTAACTTGAAAAAATAGTCGACTTATTTACTCGAATACCGAATGAGGGATAGTGTGTATAATTGCTATTTTGATCCAATACTCCACGTTTAAATAGTTATTAATCCGAATAGAAGGGTTTTAAAAAAATGAAAAAAGTCTTCAGGTCGATATCTGTGACATTTTTAATGTCTTTGTTGAAAAATCAATCTCGATTCTTGAAGGAAAATCCTTCTTCATTTGAAAGTTTAACGTCGCACGATTTTGACCGATATGTTAGCCGTTTTCCAAGAATAAAATCTTTAAAATCAATTTTCGAGACGTTTGATTCTCGCAATACGTTAAGAAAGTCACGAGGTTAGTAAAACAAAATAAAGGTTAAAAACCGGCATAGTCTTGAACATTAATTGCAACCTTCCCCTTTTTTGTGGAACTCTATGCCATTTGAAATTGTATACTATTTTTAGAAAAACTTAATAAAACTAAAATCCCCCATACTTTATTCTCAAAAATATATAAGGTAATATTGTTTTTCTAAAATAGGAATTCTGATTTTCCGCCAATTGGTGCATGATATCGTTTTGAGACTTATTTAATTTTAAATATTAATCAAATTCTTTTTTCCATACTATCATTGAAAGGCAGTCGCGAACATGTATTAACTTGGTGGCTTGGTCTAATTGCAAAATGTTTCCTTTTCTGAAATTAGCATGCATACATGGCTTCAAAAAGTTTTTGCATCCCAAACTAAAATTTATTAGGAATTGTCAGATGGGCAGAAAATTATTAATCATATTTGTTAGTATTGAATTTTATTCCTTATATTTTTATTGACTTGACAAGTGTTTTCGATCCCTTATTGCTTGCGACTTCGCTACTGTGCAGATTGAGAGGTAAATCTCGCCATTCTAATAGGTATTATCTAAGTTTTACCAATTCTGAATTGAACCATAGTGTGTTGTACATATTTAAACGATACATACCACGTTTCAACTACGTACATAACCAAGTGCATCGGCTGTCTGATGGTGCTTTCGTATCTTCTACAGTCAGCACAAACCTTTTGGAATTAAGGAGCTGGAATGTGCCCTGTATTTGGGGTTTCTTTCGGAGTTTAAGCAGTTTTTCTTACACACCATGGAAACTCCTCTTAATTTAGGATTGTCTTTCCTATACTTTCCAACTGAGGATACATGTACTTCGATTGCGCCCAGGTGTCATAAAGATCACCGCCAGTTTTATCCATGTTCTTCCCCATTCATTTAGTAGAATTTAACGTGCCTTTCAAACATCTATTCCAAATTCCAACAAAGACACTGCTGCCTTTTTCATTCTATTTTTAATTTTCATCTATTAACTTTTTAATAACTAAATACCGGTTCTTAAGGATTGGAAGCATAGTAACGATGTGGTTGGTGGCTTAATCTACAGTAATCACTTAAAATTTGGAAGCTTCGTGTATATTCCCAAGCATTTACTTCCAAATTAATTTACCATTTAACTAGCCTTTCAATTTGAGAGAAGTAAGAATTTTATAAAACTTACTACTCTTCTCTCTAGAAGCGATTACTAACTTAAATACAGATACCCTATTTATATTTAAAATAAAATTACCTCACCTTTCTATAATGACTAATAGTTTATCTTGGATTCCTGTTCGAGTAGATATCAGGGTAAGTAGTTTTTCAGTGAAATACACAAATGAGAAATTGAGTGTCATATTTCGTAAAACGAAAATTCAAATGTTTAAATAAATTAACTGTTGAGATTGTAGTTATCTATTGGTTCTTTGACAGCATCAAAATGCGGAACACTATAACAATATTTAAAAACATCAGCATTTGGATTTACCTCTGATAAAGCTGGCTTTAAACGCATTTATAATAATGTGTTGATTGTCTTAGATATATTAAATAAGTCATAGTCATAACTAGACTCTGTCTCGCCCGATGGCTCACACGGAATAAGGCTGAATGACTAGACCGCCGCAAAGGCAACACAGACGGGAACTGTGGTCAAGTCCTAGTGGTCATCGCTGATTACGGTACAATCCTCAATGTAGGAATTACGTCATCGATTGACGCCGAATCCCCATCTCTTAGTGTATCCTCCACCTTGGTAAGATCTCTCCACCGGAAACACCTCATTTTCATTTCGAGGTACCCCACCGGTTGAAGACATCTATCATAAAAACTTAATTTGTAAAAAATATCATTCCTTCGGTTCATTAGATTGAAATTGTCTTTAAAGGGAACATCACCATGAATCAACATGTAATGAGAAGATTGAAGTAAAGGGTGTTATTCTCTTGGTAAAGTCATGGTTTTGGAACAGGAGGAATTTAAAGATATAGAAAAAGTTGTGTATTATATTCTGCTTTAAAAAAAGAATTTATTCCCACTGTTTACTATCCACTAGAAATGTATTTGTTTGGAAAATTCGTACTTCAAGGAATATTATCAAATTTTGAATCGAAAACATTCATTTGGTGTATTTGATCCTTTTCTTACAGGAAAATGCAACTGTTTTTGTGGCATGTCTTTTATAAGAAACCGTAGTTCCTATTGATTACTTAGAGCACAAAATTTCATATAGAGGCTAAGATTTACAAAACATTATCAAATAAATTATACCTATAGAAAATTGGATATATGGATATTGAAGACAACGTTTTCTTAAATAACAATGTGGTTTTTAATGTAGTTGCTTATTAAGGCTGTACCTTCAATTCTAATAACCATCGCTTCTTGGAAATCACCAGTTTCCTAATAGAACGTTTTTAACATTTCCAATTATTTTTAATTCAATATAATTCACTTATCTATTCTTACTGTACTTTTCTAAAGCAAAACACTGTTAAAAAATGTAAAACTTCCTTATGTTTATGTAATTCTATGTAATAACTATTCCTAAATTATAATTAGCATGAAAGACTTTCAAAATTCCAAACTATTCCAAAATGTTGCAAAAACTTAATATAGCCTACATTCGTGTAAATCTGAAATTTCATGCATCTTAATTTTTATGTAAACATGCATAAAGAAATTTTCGCAAATATATTCAAAAATATTTTATCAACATGTAAACACGGGGTGGGTCCAAAACATTTTGACCTTAACTGAAAGTTATAAATTTTGTAAATTTTAGAGGCTCACAATTTTATTTCACTTCATAATTCGTTCGGGAATTTTTCCCATGCCACTTTTTAAGTGGGAAGCCGAGGATAATTACTACCAACATCATTGGTACAGATTCTTTTCTCGTTATTTTATATCTGAAAATATTTTTTAATTAATCCAGTTAATGCCGAATGGTTAAAGACGTTAAGTCATGAGTTTCTATAGCATTTAAGGTTCTTATGTGTAAGAATAACTTTTGTCAGTTTAAGTTATCATGGTGTTTATTTTTGGCTAGATTCTATCTATATTAACCGACAAAATCTCATAAATTTAGTAACTTAATCTTATTTTCTTGGAGAAATGCTGCCCTGAATGGTAAGAAATTTAAACAAATATCAAAACCAAAGTTGGAAAATACAAACTCTGATTTGTTTAAAAAAAAGACATTTCAGACGTTTATTATTTCTCTATAAATGAGTTTGAGAATCATGATTTAGAGAATCGTGGATTTTAAAGGAAATTCAGATGCTTTCTAGTTATTGAAAAGTCTATAATCCAATTAATGGATTTAATGTTTCTTCAGTACTCTTAAATTCATTAATGTAATAAGGAATTTTTGCTTATTACATCAAAATATTTGTTATGCAAAATGATTAAAGCGGTTTTCTGTAGAAAATGTTTCACTAATCCCCGACAAAAATCTATTGTATTATCTTTTGGATTTTGATTCATGTCTAAATTTTCTTTTTCATAGAACTGAATATCTGAGTTGAGGGACTGCAACTCTATTCAGGTTTAGAACAAGATAAAAATCACTTTACTTGTGCTTTGAATTGCTGGACCGATTTTTCCGTTCTTCAGTATATTTCAATAGCAGATTATTTCTCGCTTTTAACTATTGAATTTTCAAGAAATGTTTCACTTTTGTACAATTAAATTCAACGAAAGCTTCAAATGATAATCCTGTGTCATTTCCGTTACATAGAAGTACAAACTATTTACATTCATTTTAATTTACTTTGAATCTTCATAACTCGAATCACTCAATGATGTTGACTGTATAATATTCATAGTTCCAATTAGTTATTGTATTTAATTTGTTAAGATTTGTTTAAGATGATATAATTGCATTATATTTTGCTACTTGCTTTATTTTAATCGCGAATGTGTTGCACGTGCTTTGCGTGATTTTTTTTGTGCCAATGTTAGATTATATAACAATATTATTGAACTCATAATAATTTTTCTAAATTTAAGGCAAATAAAGTTTCTTATTTCCAACATGCTGTCTTTTTTTTAAATCAAAAATACTCGAATTCTGTACCTGGAACGATGATGTTTCAATAAATATCTATTAGTCAGGGATTGTGGTTTTTCAGAATTTTTTGAATAGTGTACTTATCGAAAAGTTTATAAAACTAATATATAAGAATATACTTACGATTATTAACTAATTTCACCTTTCACTAAAATTAACGATTTAAAATTTCATAATGTCTATATACTTATAGAAATAAAGTAACTTTGCATTAGATTAACAAATATTTATTAATTTTTATGAAAAATTATAATTGCACTACTCCATTTACTAAAATGAACAGTCTTCAGAATAATTATTTAGAATTACTATAATGAATTCTCTTTTCGGAATTAATGAAGCAATCTGCGATAAATTTTTATATGAAATTTTAAAGGAGTTTTAGAATTATTTTGTTTTACACAAATCAAGATAATATTAAAAATTTTCTAACAGATTTAAAACTTAAAAAATAATTGCAATACTAAATAACGATTACAAAATAAGTGTAATATATAGTTTAATATTCTATACATTCCCTCCGTAATAGAATGGATAGTATTGATGCATTCATGTATACAGTATTTTGAAAAAGACTTGGATCAATTTTATGTGTCTTTCTGATTTGAAAGTGATTGATCTGCTTGAGACAATAGAAAATACGAGCCCGTGATGTAAAATTAAGATATCTTTAAATCTTATTTACCTAAAAGTATCTGTTTCTAGAAAAATAATCACTTTTAATTTAGGCAAAGTAAAAAAGTTTAAATGATATAAATCAGCTACTCAGCTACTGATATTAGATTTAATATGCAATGTTTAAATTTCAAAAAGAAAAAAAAATCGGTAAATGTTATGTTGATTACATCTGATGCTGAGAATTGAAAAATTTCACAACAGCTTGGTTTGCAGGCAAACACTTGCCTTATACAGCCAAAAATGGTACTTTTTCAATAAAATTCATCAAGAGTCACATGACCCTTTTTGGGTATGCTTATTTCGAAAAGAATCAAGTGACTAGTTCCCTTCATTTATATCTCAGTTTGATGGTCTTTTCCTACCTACTTATTTTTTATTGCAAATTGGAGATTATCACTTTGTCTTTTTTGATAAATTTTTTTAATTGCAAATTTAGATAATTTTAAATAATTAGATGATTTTTTAAAATATAACCTAAAACATAATTATTAAAAACACATTAAATATTAATCGATAATATTTCTAGTTTTGTGATATTTCCTAGCTAAAAAAATTTGAAGAATCAATGTTCTGATGATGTATTGGAACAAGCAGATTGTTAGAAATGAAAAAATGGAAATATATCTCAAATATTGAAGAAAAAAAACCTTTTATCTGAAAATTGAAAATTTCTAAATCCATTAACCTAATTGCGATCTTTGAAGGGATAAAAAAAGCTTTTCCCGAACCTTTTTCTAAAATGTAAAAATAAAGCTTTGAAATTAACGAAACGTTTAGTTTAAAATGCTGCGTCAAAACTGCAACAAGATATTAGTGCAACGGTATACCATCCAAGATTTAGATATTGTCAAAGATTAAATTAAATTCATAATTTTGTTCTCTGAATTTTGCAAGAATTTTATTTTAAATTATATTGTTTTTGTCTTTGGCCAAGTACATAAATTATTGTATGTATCAAATTATTCAAATTCTAGCCATTTGTTTTTTTTTGGGGGGGAAGTGTGTGAATAAAAGTCAATACCAGGCCAAAAGTTTTCTTAAATATTTAATATATTGTGAAAAATTATTCTAAAATTTAACTTTTGTATGAATTTTGTAGTAAAATAGCAATATTGCTTCAAATGGAATCCCTTAAATGAAATTCGAGCTGCCTTAATACAAATTTTTTAAATGATTCTTTTCTCGTTTCTAGGAGCATTTGTTGCTCGTCGAACGAATGGCGGACATGGAGAGGAGGATATGGGCTCTAGTAGAGACGATCAGGGAAAAAGATGCTCAGATTGAGCTTTTGAAGGAGGTAATTAGATTTTACGATTTCATTGCATTAAGATTTTGCGACACAGCAAAGGCGTGTTGCTGATGCTACGAAATCTCGCCCTTTTACGAGCCTACCAGGATTTTATAAATACCTTTTCGGAAATATTCAATAATTGCCCTGCACATGTGTATAAATAACTACATTTGGTATGAAAGAAGTTCATGTATCCAATGCTATTTTGGTGTAAAATATTTTGAAGGTAAAATCTATTTCCCTACAAATGACAATTTCCAGTGTTTAAAAGGATTTTGATATGATTTCAAACAGGATAAAATTTCAATTCAGTTCATTGATTTGCAACATCTTTCATTAGAATTTTTAATGAGTGTTACAAAGCAGATGATTAACTAACTTTTCATTAATATGAAAACAAATAGAAAGTAACTGGAGATGTATTTGTTTTTTGAGTTGTAAATCATCCTCGTTTTGACTGTATATTCACAGAACTGCTAAAATATTTTTAAAAAAAGTTTTTAAATATAGTTTTTTGTAATAAAAAATATTACTAAGTATTTTATATAATTTCCTGAATATATAAAAATAAGGAAACCCCTATGTGCGTCTGTGAAATTTATATAAGTGGAAAGTTAAGTTTAACATGACCAAATAGGGTTTTTTTTCAAAACTTTGATTTGGTTAATTTTTAATTAAAACTTTAAAATAGCAACACTTTTAATAGTAATTATTTATTACTGATATTAAATAAATTTTAGAATAAATTAATACGAATCCTGACAGAAACTATTTTTTAAAAAAAATCGAAAAAAATGTTAAAAATAGAATAGTTAAAAATTTGCGTCGCTGAGTAGGACACATATATCCATGACACTATTATCTGATAAAACAATTTGTTTCAATCTAATTTTAAAAATTTCTTTTAATAGTTTTGAAGGTTTTTAATCTTGAAAATGAAGTGTTCTAATTAAATCTAAATTACAAAGAAGGGAGTATTTAGTTTTCAAGGTGGTGCTGTAATAACTTGTATAACAACATTTTCACTTACTGATGTTTCTTAAATTAGAATTTTCGCTGTATAATTCAAAATATTAAACTTGAAAATTGCACAGCTTACAGAAAATATTCTTCAGATTAGTGATTTCAAATTATGATCAATTATAATTTATTGAACCAACCCGCACTTGAATTTTTATTTAAGATATTGCATTAGATTACAGGTAATTAATTTTCCTAGTTCTCGGGGAAGTTGAATGCAATTACGAGAAACAATGAAAGTGTAAATTTAGTTACTCTTTTAAAGTTATACTCTATTAGTTATTTCAAACTCTGCGTATTTTCACGAAGGGAAATGCGTTTTTATATTCAATTTGAACTTCGATAAATCAATTTAAATTCGGTCTCACTCCAATGTACTCTTTTCATTTTCAAATTCTCTCGGAAGAAAGTCGATACTTTATAAAACTGAATTTTTTCCATAATCAGTAATTACATTAATAAAAGATGGATTTATATCTTCTAAATGTATTGAATTAAATGTATAAGAACTCGTTCAGTGGCTTAAAAAATATAATGTTACACTTAAATTCCAAAATGATTACTTTTATTTTAAAAATTTTTCCTACCATTCTTCAATTGCATTAAGACATAAATTTTATGATTTTAATAACTAACAGCAAATTTCAAACATTCGTAAATATAAGCTTAGGAACTTTGTCAAATAATTCTTTTTACA
>JAOUZG010038248.1:4468-15975 GCA_026289955.1 Argiope argentata | reverse complement strand
GTGTGTGTGTGTGTGTGTGTGTGTGTGTGTGTGTGTGTGTGTATGGAGAGGGCGAGTTAATAGCAAAAATTGGAAAAGGCTAAAATTTTAATTTTTAATTCAAATTCTAATTATATTTAGGGAAATCTTTTCTTTCAGAGTATCTATTATTCGAGAAGTTACTAAGTTCTAAATTTTGAGAACTCTGGATCCGATAGTCTGCTCTGTAGAGCATGTTGAATGAATTTTTTTCACCGTACATGTCACAATTTTCAGATAATGTGCCAATCTACGTACTTTATAGAGCTAAAAAAATAACTGTAAAATAATAAACCAAATAACACACTCTCTCTTGCCCAATAAATGTATTTTTGCTTCCTTAAAATACATGATGAAGTGAGAAATCTTCAGAACCTAAACTGTTAGAAACAATTGTTCTCTATCTGAGTTTATTATTTTAATTTTTTTTATCACTATTGTTTTCTATTTCAACAGAATTTTTTTATCTTTGAAATAGCGTGGAGGAAGTTTTATCAGTACAAAATCGCATTTCCCTTGGCTAATTTCATAAGACACTTAAATTCATGTGATTACATGATAAAAAAAACATTGACAGCATATTAGATTTTTATCATAAATATCTATTTTGTTTCAACAAATAGAATAGTATACTTCGAAACGATGCTGATGTCAACATGGTTTTCGTCATCATATAATGAAGGCGCTGATTCATAAAATATTTTAGCTAATAATATATTGTTGTTGTTTCTAATGGCACTTGCCATGGACAAGATCTCTGACTCACGCAGCGATTTTAAGCCGAGTGTGCGTCTCTTGTTCCAACTAGGGCCAAAAATGTGTCTTAGCTACCCACACATAGCATTATATTTTTTCCCTTTTTTCCGGGGGGGGGGATCACATCTCACGGATAGAACAAATGAAACACAACCATGCCCGAACCGGGACTCGAACCCAGGACGTCCAGATCAAGGGGGAAGACGTGCTTTTCTCTGTGCCAGGACATTGGCCAATAATATATAAATGCATATATGTATGTGTTATGGTAAATGCAATTAATTCGCTATTATGTGATCATTCATAACCATGGTATTAATCACATTTACAGCAATTTATATGTATATTGAATTTGTAGGCAGTTATTTTTTTATGAGTCAGTTCGAGTTTAACATTTTAAAGCAAGGATGCACAACCTATGGTCCGAGGGCCAAAATTGGCCCACGTAGCCCTTGAAGTTGGCCTGCAAATGTTGTTAGTAAAATAAGATTAATTTAAAATGAAATTAGACTTTTAAAAATAAACAGGGAAAAAATCGGATACGGAAACGATTCTACATCAGAATAAATAATTTACAGCTATTCATTAAGTTAATTTGCTTTTTATTACGCGGCTTTTCAGTTTGTTCCCTTCATGGCTACCTGCGAGTACGAGTTTCCGAATATGAGAAGCTCGCGGACGTTAAAAATTTCCACACATGAAAATTCAGTATGAGGATCAAATTCAAATCTTGAGTAAAGCATTTGATGATCGGTTTTCAGATTTTGAAAAGTGCATGACAGAAATTGATTAATTTTTTTTCTCCATTTTATGTTGATGTAAATCTAGTGGATGAGAGTATGCAATTAGCTTTAATTGATTTACAGAATGCATAATAAGAACTTTTTTTCGAAATTGTTGCCATTTACCAATATTTTTGAGTCTTCTAATGCCTATTTTTAAGAAAATCGAAGAATAAAATTTCAATTCCTTGCCCACGCCAAAAAACTTCATCCCATTGAACTCTTATTGAAGTACCACGTGCTCGTGCAAGTTAAATTATATTTTTATTCCTTTTAATTGTTTCATTGAATGAGTCACTTTAGTATTGCAAATGATTTGTTAAATTTTTTTTATCTCGCCTTTATTGCGTTACAATTCCCAAATATATTATAAATTATTATTTGTCTTATATTATGATTTCAGTTTTTGTGCCCATCGTATAAAATTCCAGGATGGGATATAAAATATACGGATTGTAGTTTTTAAAAAATTATAGAGAATTAGAATGCGTAGTTTTTCAGGAATTCAGATCGCTAAGCTCAGCAGTTGCAGCTTAGAACTCGGGGTTATTTTTATTTTGTTCCGATAGATGGCATACTTGCAAGCTGTCTAAGGAAACAAAAACTCTTGGACGCGAAAGATGGATTAGGATTCTTATGTATTTATTCTATGCGATTGCTACACTGATTTTTATTTTCGCTGAGGATATAAAATTATATATTTCCAGAATTTTCATTGTAAGGCACTGTTTCCATATTTGCTTTGAGATGCCATTTTATATGTCTTCTTCTTTTGCCTCATAAATGCGGAAATAATCCTCGATCTCTTCTACGAACAAAAATATTCACTATCTCTTATGCTATTTAAGTAACAATGCAGGAATGGAAAAAAAGAGCTATCCATAATACAAAAAAAAAAAAAAATTTAATATTCTTTATTAGCCGCTCTTGATGACTTGTTAGTGTACCAGAATTAATGTTTGCTAAAAATTTCAATTATATAGATTAAGTAACATGGTTGTAGTAAGTTCTTTAACAAAACATTTTTAAACTCCGAATTTTGATAGTCCTATGACTTATTGATTTAAAACTCTTATACCATTCTATTCACTGTGCTATGCATTTCCTTAATTTTCAGTTTGTACGTTTATAAACCAGCTATATCAAAAGAAAGAACAGCTCAAAATAAGTGATTATCACAGCTCTTCATTATAGATAGATCTTAAAGTTAAATATTAATTTTAGATCTATCTATAATGAAGAGCTGTGATAATCACTATACCAAAATTTCTAAAATTGTATCAAAATAATGTCCTATTCTAAAACCTTTCCATCATGAAGAAATAAGCGAAATATTCATATCTTGATTTGGTAATCAAGATATGAATATTTCGCTTATTTCTCAATGTTAGTACATTGGAAAAATGATGGTACTATTTTTTCAATGTACTATTATTCAATTTTATTTTTATATTATTTTATTCTATTGTATTCTATTTATATTATTCTATTTTTTCAATGTTGGTACATTGGAAAAATAAGCCAAATCTTCATATCTTCATCATCAACATTAGAAAAATAAACAAATCTTCATAACAAGATTACCAACATTGGAAAAATAAGCCACATCTTCATATTTTGATCATCGATACTGCAAAAATAAACCAAAGCTTCATAACATGTTAACATCTTTTTATCAATTTTTCGCCTACGGATTTTTGTTGAGGCCAAAAACCCTTATCCCAAAAACAACATCATGTTCTGACATGATGAAATTTTAATCCGTTAGCGAAAAATAAAAAAAATTATTATCTGCACGAGCATCTCAAAAAAATCAGCTTTAAATAACATGTTGCCATTGCATTTACAAAAGATCCAATTTAAAAAAAATTAATAACTACAGCAAATAAAACCTAGAAAAATGCTATTTTGAGCACGTGATTGTTTGAAATGAAATAAATAGGGAATGTGTGTATTTTTTTTCAAACAATCAATGCGAGATAAAGTTTATTGGATCGTTTGCGATAGTAAAGTGACTCATTCGATGAAACAATTAAAAGTAATAAAAATATATTTTAGCTTGCACGAACCCGTGGTGCTCGGCCGTTCAAGAAATGATGTTCTGACATGATGCATTGAAATATGCATAGCAGATTTCATTTTAATCTTTTTTATTTATTTATTCTTGTCAAAAAATATTAACGTTTTATTCTGTTATCGTTTTTTGAAAATGAATCACTCGCACTTCAATTCTTCTTTTTCACACACTTGCACAAAAGTGAGAATATTTCGAAATGTCATAAAATCATAGACAATTTTTTTTCTTTTTATAATTGCTAAATATATATTAGATGGATTAAAATAGTTTGAATTATTTTATAACTAGCTCTTACCCGCAACTTCGTACGCGTGGAAATTTTGATTGTATATGTGAGAACTGACAGTCTAATCACAATGCAAAATTTTATCAAAACCGTATGCATGCTTAAATTTTCAACGTCAATTGGAGCAACGTAAAGACCTGAATTTTAAACACCAGTTGGGGTAACACAATGCAGATTAGAAAATTTTAATTTCAATTTATCTATTTTATTTTTATTTAAAAGCACTTCTGAAGGAATCAAAAGATCTATTAATTAACAATGTTTGATTTTAAATGTATCTTACACTACGAAAATAAACAGATTCCTTTGAAATAACCGGTCGAAAGCATGTTACCTCTAACATCATTAGCGAGAGGGAAAAACTACTTAAAAGGTACTATAAAGGTACTTTAAAAATTTAATCGAAAATGATGAAAATAGGCAAAAGGAATATGTACAGCAAGAAAAAAAAAACAAGAGAAATGAGCAGGAAATATCGAATTATATTAACACAAGAACAGCGTTAAAAAAATTAATAAACCTTCCGTTACAATAGTAAGATAATATTAAAATGGAAAACGGAAACAGAAAAATAAAAACAAACGATTAGATTTTTTTTTCTGATGAAAGAGGCTTTCTGTCGGGAAATCCGACAATAAATCACAAAGAATTCCATTAGATAACATAATATTAAAAGAATACCGGAAACAGAAAAATGAAAACAAACAATTCAAAAAGCTCTGGCAGATTTATTTTTTTTGGCGGAAAAGTTAGTTTTTAATTAATAAAAAATTAACCGCTCAAATAACCGGAATAAAAATTAGCCTATGTTCTTCTGTAGACTATACTCTATAACTGTGTTAAATTTCATACAATATCCTTCAGCCGTTCTGGCGTGATTGACGGACATCAATCCATCCATCCAAACTTTCACATCTATATTAATAAAAATGGATCTCGAAATGCGTTGCTAATAGCAAAACTAGAGAACGGCTGGACCGATTCGGCTAATTTTTTAAAAATATTTTCGTTAAGGCACGAGGGTGGTTCTTATGGAGAGAGAAAATGAAAAAACTGCGAGGAAAATAGTTAAAACGACACTTTTCTTACTTTCCTGCCAAAAATCTTCATTTCCTTCCCCCACACCAGCTTAGTAAGATAGCAGGAAGTCATAAATTATGATTTGTTTAGAAAGAAATACGCGAAGTCAGTTGGTTTTCATTTATAGATAACGGGATGTTTAAAAAAGAAAGAAAATAGTTGCTTTTATTATTAGTCTGTATGGATATTTAATCTATGCCTGTTCAAAATAAAGTCTGGGCAGGGAAAAAAAAAGAAAGAAAAGAAGTGGGGGTATCACCATTATTTCCTCTGTGCGCGGCATTTTCCAAGCTGTTTTGAAACTTTTGCATCTCTTGAAAACCAATTGTATCTTTATTTGTTTAGTGTGTTTACATTTATGAGAATTTGAATCTCATTATTCTATAAAAACGTAGAATTTTAGACCTCTCCCTCCACCTTGTAAGTAAAATATCAATTCCTGGACCATCATTGCACGGATAGAAATAGAAAGATGAGTAGTACAATGAACAGAGCATCTGAAGAAAATAATACTATAAATGAATTATTTGATTATCAAAATTTGTTTGGTTTAAAAATATTTTAGTGAAAAACCTGTTATGAGACACAGCTACATAAAATATTATATGAACATTTTAGCGAGCATTAATATTGGCGAACCGACTGGTCGCCAAAGGCGGCTAGTTTATAATAGTAGTATAGATATAGATACTTAAGTAGGAAAAAAAATTAAATCAAAACACCTATACCATATATGGGCCCATATGCGGTAAAGGGTTAATATAATTACATTAACTCAGTTAACAGTTCAATGGGCATTAATAAATGCACAAATAAAATATAAACTACTTACCACAGTTAAACCAGTGCTATTTTTCTATTTATCAAAACAGAAAACACAAAACTTTCAGACAGTAAATACAGTTTGGAAAATATCAAAATATACTTTGAAAAATTTTCGGCTACAGAGTTAATATAGAGCTTTAAGACAACAAATGGAAGGAAAATTACAGTTGTTTTGCCTTATATGAGGTTCGCTTGCTGGGGCCAGTATCTTATCGCCGAAACATTTCCTGAAAACAGACCAATTGCTGAACCTTTCCTTTATTTTTAGAGGTTATTGAAACGGAGGGAAACTAGTGGAATTCACCGTTATCTTGAAGAGTCAGCTTCGAAAATAGTGGGTTCGGGAAAACAAGGGAACTGAAATAGCTATGACATTTCCTATCTCGGTACCCAACTCTTTATTTGATCTGCTAAGCTTATCGGACTTGGTAATCACGTTCCGTTGGAATGAAATATATTTGGAATTTATATACTGTGAAGGGACAAAATGCTATAAAATGATTTGGGTAGTTTCTAAGTTTATGTAGAACTAGCTTTTACCCGCGACTTCGTATGCATGGAAAAGAACAAAACTAACCTAAAAACAATTTATTTACAATTCGGACATGAAATATAGTGAAATCTTAAATTAAATCCGTATTCTTTTAAAATCAAATCAAATCAAGTCTATTTTATTTATAGATCGAGATTGAGATAGCCACAACAGTATTATAAATATATTTTTTAAACTTTTAATTAAAATGAAAAACAGTTGTCAATAATTATAACGCACTGCAGATGCGTGAATTTTCAGCTCCAATTGGGACAACGCAAATGCGTGAATTTTCTACGCAAGTTGGAGTAACGCGATACAGATTAGAAATATTTAATTTCCTTTATTTTGTTTTATTTTAATTCGAAAATATTTCAAAATGAACCCGAAAAATCGGTTAATTAATAATGTGTGATTTTAAATGTACCAAACACATAGAAAATAAACAGAATTGTTTGAAGTTATCTGTCGGAAATATGTTAAGCCTAACCTCATTAACTTGTAGGGGGGGAAACAAACTGAAGTCTTGTTCATTTTGCTGTGGGGAAATAAAGATTTTTGGCGGGAAAGTAAGAAAAGAGTCGTTTTTACTACTTTCTTCGAAATTTTTCAGTTTTTTTTTCTCTATATAAGAACCTTTCTAGTGTCTTAATGGAAATATTAAAAAAAAATTAGCCGAATTGGTGGAGCCCTTCTCGAGTTTTGCGCCTAGCAACACATTTGCCGATTCATTTTTATTTATATAGATGACTCATTTTTGATGGTTCAGATCTTGGATTTGCAACTATTGAGAAGCAATAGGAAAACCTGTTACTATTTACAGTTAGAATAATATACAAAAGGATATTTATATATTTACTTTCTCGCATTTGAAGAAGTGTTGAAAAAGTATAGTAAACCTCACAAAAATTCGAACTCAAAATTTTGACGAAATCCAAGTTTTAGACCTCTCTGAGTTCAAAAAACGCATTTTTGGAAAACATTTATCTGTCTTTTGAGATAAAAATAACTCAAAAACGTTTTGAGCTAGACTGCTGAAGTTTGGTTTCCCATTTTTGTACTATATGTTGAGATTTCTATCAAATTCTGAGCAAAATCCATTCAGAGGAAGACTGCCTGTCCGGCTGTTCGAATATAATTTAATGCGATAGTTACAAAATGAAGAGAGCCAGATTGATAAAACTCAGTGAACAGATTAACATCTACAGTGTACGCAATTATTATCATGTCAGAACATGATGTTGTTTCGAGGATGAGATTTTTGGCGTCAACCAAATTCCGTAGACAAAAATTTTAAATTTTATTATCTGTACGAGCCTTTCAAAAAATTCAACATTTAATAATGCGTTACCATTGCATTTACAAAAGTTCTGATTAAAAAAAAATAAGTTAATGACTACAGCAAATAAAACCTAGAAAAATGTCATTTTGAGCACGCGATGATATGAAATGAAATAAATAGGAAATGTGATTTTTTTTTTAACAATCAATGCGAGACAAAGTTTTTTGGATCGTTTGCAATGCTAAAGTGACTCATTCAATGAAACATTTGAAATGAATAAAAATATAATTTAACTCGCACGAGCCCGTGGTGCTTGGCCGTTGAAGAAATGATGTTCTGAACATGATACATTGAAATATGGATAGCAGATTTCTCTTTAATCTTGTTTTAATTTTTTGTTTATTTATTTAGAGACAAAAATCATTCCTCATTACCAATTATCAATAAAGAACCAATTAGTGCTTTATAGGACCTCTGTTCAATAAAGTGATCATTTGTTCTTATGCCTCAGTAACAAAACAGTCTTTAAAATCCCCCCCCCTAACTACATATATCCTTTTTAATTTCTCTTATGCTAAAATATGCAAAGAGAAAATATTATTTATATTTTTAAAAAATCAATTTTTATGAACTTTTAGGCTTTAATATGATAATTAGCCGTCTTCGACGACTAGTTGTTCGTGTGTCATATTAATGGTATTCATTTAGTAATTTTAAATAACTTTAATGGCCTATATTTTTCTATAAAAAAAGAAATATATCATTATAAATCACTCTTGCAAAATAAATTTAGAGCTTTTTGACAGTTAATTACACTCTAAAAAGACAATATTAATGGCGAAATCGGTTCAGCTCTGGTGACTGGGGGTCTTTGACAAAGTTCTGACATGATTTTGCTAAAGATGAAGGAATATGATTTTTTTGGAGTTGGGTTGATATTTCGTTTAACTGTATCAGGTACATGCTGATATTGATTTTTTTTAGCCTGATACAGCTGGTAGGCAACCCCCCCCTTCAGAATGAAGCCGGTTAGTCAGTTCTTGCACCGAGGTAAGAATAACTAGGCTACTCTGTTTTTGTTATACCAGGAGCAGTTCGATTCTGAAACTCGATTCTATCTGACATTTTTACCTCACAACATTTTATTTGAAGTACTCGGGAACCGATCCTTTGAAGATCATTAGATATTAAAACACTACCCATTAATGGATATAAACTTTAAAAGACTATTATTTTTTATCCAAAATTTTCATTAATTTAAACTTTATACATCATTTTAGAAACATTATTAAAAAGTAAGGATTCTTTATAAAGTTTTAAACATTGGTAGCAATAATTTTAATTTTAGTTTTTTAACAATTCGTCAAATATTTTTTTAAATAAATATGTAGTTTTGAAAATGTAAGCATTTTGTTTTTAATGCTCATTGTTTAAATCGTTATAATTTGGAAAATATCTATTCGTGATCAGCGCTTTGTTTGTATTTGCTTTCGTTCAATTTTCAAGTAATTAATTCTATTGTTATTTGTTTCGAATACAAAATTGTTACAAGCAAAATACATTTACTGTTGGAATTCCTGGCTTCACCATAACGTGATGTAACACTTTCGCGCAAGCGCATTGGTGACGTCAGGGAAAAATCCCATAATCCTACAGTAACAGCTGTGAGTTTCAGTTTCGTTTTGAGTGTTTTTGTGTAGCTTTGGTGGGATTCGGGGTGAGAACGGATCCAAAGATGGTTGTAGGCGATGTGAATGATTCCTACAACTAAAAGGATATATGTATATATTTGTAAATAATTATCTGTGCCTGTGTCCTCGTCAAGCAAATAAAAATTAGATGAAAAAGAAAACCCTGGACTAATGCTTTCGATGTTGTGATCTAATTCACGTTGGAATACCTCGATTCTATCTGATTTAGATGTTCCCGGGACGACAAGGTCAGAGTGAATTTTCTCTTACATTTAAAGAATTGAATTTGGGGCTTAGATATCCCAAAATTTACTTATGCTTCGAAAATAACTTAATGAACATTGCTCTAAAAAAAGTGTTAAAAATATTTGTACTCCAGGTAACAATGTACGTAATAAAAAAAAAATTGAGTCAAAGCAAAATAATGAGTTATGATTGAGTAATGTGATACTTTGTTTCAGGTTGATACAAGGATCACTCAATCCTGGCTGAGACTGATAGTTGATATTAATACGAATCTGATCCCAAATCAAGAATTCGCTTCTTCTGCAAAGGAATTTGCTTAACAATGTGGCGGCGATTTTGATTTGACGGATCGTTGAGAAGAGGAAAGGAAAAGTTTTGCCAGTAGTTAGTATGAGGGGGATGGAGATATTCTTCAGTTGTTTGTGCCGCGTTACTTGAAGTAATCACTATTCATTGACTGACAACCCCGCTACGGCCGTAGGTCCATCTATATTAATAAAAATGGATCTCGAAATGCGTTGATAAGCGCAAAACTAGAGAATAGTTCGACCGATTTGGCTAATTTTTTTAAAAAAATATTTTCGTTAAGACACGAGGATGGTTCTTATGGAGAGAGAAAATTAAAAAACTGCGAGGAAAATGGTTAAAGTGACACTTTTTTTACTTTCCCGCCAAAAATCTTCATTTCCTTCCCCCCACACCAACTGAGTTAGATAGCAGGAAGTAATAAATTATGATTTGTTTTTAGAAAGAAATACGGGAAGCCAGTTGGTTTTCATTTATAAATAACGGGATGTTTAAAAAAGAAAGAAAATAGTTGCTTTTGTTATTAGTCTGAATGGCTTTTTAATCTATGCCTACTCAAAATAAAGTCTGGGTAGGAAAGGAAAAAAAGAATAACAAAGGGAAAAAAGGGTTTATAGAAAAAAAAGTAGTGAAGAAAAAAAGAATAGAAAAAAAAGAAGGGTGTGTGTCACTATTATTTCCTCAGTGCGCGGCATTTTCCAAGCTGTTTTGAAACTTTCGCATCTCTCGAAAACCAACTGTGTATTTATTTGTTTAGTGTGTTACCCCATTTATGAAAATTTGAATCTCATTATTCTATAAAAATGTAGAATTTTAGATCTTTCCCTCCACTATTTGAGTAAAATTTCAATTCTGGGACAATCATTTCTCGGATAGAAAATAATACTATAAATGAATTATATGATTATCAAAATCTGTTTGGTTTAAAAATATTTTGGTGAAAAACCTGTTATGAGACACAGCTACATAAAATATTATATGAAAATTTTAGCGAGCATTAATACTGGCGAATCGACTGGTCGCCAAAGGCGGCTAGTGGATAAATATGAATGGCCGGGCCACCGCGACAACAACACAGGTGGGAACAGTGGTTGAGCTCTAAGGGCCATCACCAGCCACGTCACAACCTTTCGTTAGGGAAGTACGTCCTGTCATCGATGTCAGGTAGACAATCCTCACTTCTTTCTGTACCCACTATGGCGACGAGAACCAGCCACCAAACCGGAAGCTTCTCCTCCGCATTTTTGAGTTCCTCCTCCTTTCCCCAGTTGGAGAGTTACATAAAATAAAGAAGAATATGTAAAGTTTTTTTTTTTAAAAAAATAAAAGACATGTTCATAAAGTCGATGCGGCAGGATATAAAACTTGACTATATCGTCCTGACGCTTTGTCTCAAACTAATATAGCATAAACCGGTCCAAAACGAATGACAGCTTGGAGCTCATCAATCAAATCCAAAAACTGATACCAAGTGCTGACACTGTTAATCTGTATCAGTTTTTTTCCCCCCTCTAACAAAATATTAAACTATCACGAAACATTGCTGTGAACGGCAAGTGATCATTGATGACGAATCTAGAGGTCGTAGACATTCATATTATATATATATATATATATATATATATA
>JAOUZG010038247.1:2531-14368 GCA_026289955.1 Argiope argentata | reverse complement strand
TGTAATTCTTCCGCGGATTTCTTAAGCTGAAATTGAACCACCCAGTTAAATGGGCCAAAATTATGACATAGGAGACAAAAATACTCTAAAAGCCACCATTTTGTTTTTACAAAACTAAAAATCTTTAGACGATTCGAAAACATCCTACTTTTTCAGGTGCTAAATTGGTTTCTTAACCTAAATTCGAAACGATTAGAAAATGTTTATAACCGTGCCGATTTGATTGCTTCTTTTAGAAATATAATTACTAGTTTATAATCCTGTTGGCACTCCTTGCAAAAAAATCGATTCTGTTTTGAGATTTCACTTCCCAAATTGGATTTTTCTGGTGTAAAATGATGGTGAATCTTACACCTTACGGATGTATCTTTCTTTTTCTTTTTAGAGAAAAGAAACATAATAAAAGTAACCGTTAAATATATTTATTGCACGGTTACAACTGTTGTTATTACCAACGTTTTAAGGTGTTAATGATTTAGAATATATATCGATAAAATTTATATCGATTTGAAAGCTAAATTTATTTTCAAAAGATAAAGATAATAATAAAGATAAGATTATTAAAAACTTTTTTTTTCTTTCTCATATGCGAAATATACAAAAAGAAATTATTGTAAATGACAAAAATTTCGAATTCAATGCATACAAATCTCACTTTTTCAAACTTCCTTGAGTTCCGAAATAGACATTTTTGGAATTATGGCTCTTTGTGAATGTCATAACTTGTAAATATCATTAGACCATTACAGTCTAAATTTACAAATTTCTATCAAAAATTTGAATGAAAAACGCCATTCTGAGGAAGTTTATCTGCCTAGTTCGCCGAGGGAAAAGAATCATGATGAATACAAAACGTAAAGAGAGATGGATAAAATTTGGCAAATTGGTTTAACATATTAAGTGCAGATCCTTACCAAATTTTGAATTAAATCCATGAACGGATTGTCTATCTGTACTTTCACATACGTATAAAAGTGTTTAGTCAAAATGTGAAAAAAAAAAAAAACGAAACAAAAAATTCTTAAAAATAAGATTTTGAAACACAAAGGCAAAGGAGCAGTGGGAGTGGGGAGATATATATTAAATTTTTAATCCCTTTTACGAATTCCTTTCACCTCATCTATTTATAAAATTATGTTAATTTTAAAATTCATGTATTTTTCACGGATACTATATATTATTCAAAAACATTTTAATGACGCTAGTAGCACACAAATATTGTACAATATTGATTAATATTCGCAATATTGTTTAATATTGTTTAATATCATATAATATTGCACAATATTGTACAATATTACGCAAAAACAACCTGGGGAAATACTAATGAATGATATTACATTCAATTCATTTCAAAATATATGGAATAATGTTTATTAAAATGCATTCAGAACAGTACAATATGTTTAACATTCTTAAATATCAAGAATATCTAGAGAAAGTGACAGAAGGTTACTGATACGTAATTTCACGCTTCTTTAACCAGCAACAATAGGATGAAAAAATGATGTATTTTCTTTTGGATCACCAATCACTATGGCTATAAAACTACAGAAGGAAGCTAATCACATAAAATTAATTAACCGAAAAATTATTCCACAGTCTCATTTCCACAGCAAACGATTCTCAACTGCACTTTTTATCCAAAGACAGCCAAGCTAAAGAATGATAAATTAAAGAAAGTAAAATTACCTTTGTTTACATTTTAAGTGTTCTTTTAATCAGTATTCTGATGGAATGAATATACGAAAAAAAAAACTGTAATTGTTGAGTTACATCCAGAATCAATATTCATAACCAGTTTGATTTTATGCGATCTATCATGCATGAGATTGCGATGGATAATTAATTTTTTTTCCATGATTTTATTTTGACAGTGGAACATTTATTGAAAAACTAATTTCCGCATGCAAAGGTTTTTAAACGAATACAATTTTGTTGTTATTCTGTTATTCAAAATATTAACGATAAACCAAACGATTTTCTCGTTTGCTTTTTGTTCAAAATTCATAATAGTTTTAGTGTTCTTTTATTTGTGAAAACAGAAAATACTATGATACGCTCTTCAGGAATCAGAACTCATTCCATGTTTAATCATATTTAAAATAATGATGTTCGTAGAATTTCTTTGTGTAGTTTTATTCAACGATTTGTTCTTATAGAATAACGTTTACATTGTTTTCGTATAAAAATTGAAAATGATTACATGAGAAACAAATGCAATCTGTGGAAATTCAATTAATATTGTTAGTTTTCTTTGAATCACTAATCATCGAAAATTATATCAAATTTCAATTTTTATTCTGTTATATATTTTTTAACTAAGTCACTTAAATGAAGTAGAATAGTAAACATCATGGAAGCGAAACTTGATGCAGAGAAACGCACAGAAAATCAACTGTGGTTGTATAATTTGGTTTGCATTGTTAAAAACAATAAACGCTTGCTTTTTCGTTTCATAAGCCTTTCTCCTTGGAAAGCATGATTATTACACTTCGCATTTGGGCATTTTTTATTAGTAATTTATCTCATTATAAACTTTTTTTAAATATTCACTCGCTGGTTTTATACATTTTTATTATTATAAGTTATTTTATTTTATAGAAATATAGTGAAAAGAAATACAGAAAAAGAAAAAAATGCATGTGAGATAATTATTGGCTTAAAAAGTTTTGTTTAAAAATAATATCAAATAAAGATTAAAATTAAATCTGCTATGCACATTTCAATGTATCAAGTTAGAACATAATTTCTTAAACGGCCAAGCACCACGTGCTCGTGCAAGTTAAATTATATTTTTATTCATTTTAATTGTTCCATTGAATGGGTCACTTTAGTATTGCCAACCATCCAAAAAAACTTTGTCTCGCCTTTATTGTATTAAAAAATATCACATTTCCTGTTTATTTAGTTTCATATAATCATGTGCTCAAAAGGACATTTTCTAGGTGTTATTGGCTGTAGTCATTAACTTATTTTTATCAAAGCTTTTATAAATGCATTGGCAACACGTTATTAAAAGCCAATTTCTTGAGATGCTCGTGCAGATAATAACATTTTTATTTTTCGCCTACCGATTCTTGTTGATTATTTTTCGCCTACGAATTAGAAATTTTTATTTTTCCTCTACGGATATTTGTTGACGCCAAAAACCTCATCCCCAAAACAACCTCATGTTCTGACATGATAACAAAATAAATGAATTACACCAAAATAAAATGCTAAAATTTATTTTTCCTATCATTTCATTTGTGTATATTCCAATTATCTTTTAATTTAAAAAAATCCATTTATCTTTCTTACTTTCATGCATGGCTGCCACTTATATTAATTATCTTAAAAACTTAATGTAGAAGCAAAGCTGATATCAAATCCATTTTGTTCTTTTGTAATATTTCTTATTTATTTTTCAATCCTCATTTTTCCGTACATTTAAAGGCTCAACTTCTTGAACTTTTAAAAATTTGCTGACTAAATGGATTGTTGGAAATAACTAAGAAATTAGTACCCATTAGTGGCAACAGAGAAATAAATGATTTTCTCTTTTACGTTTTCGAATACAGATCAACAGCAATAAAGGAAGCAATACAAAATAGCGAAATGTGACAAAATCAACGTCATGGCTTTTAAGGAAAGAAAGCTTTTGATCTGGCTATATTTAAACTATATTTATCCTTTTAAAATTTTATTGTAAAATTGTTATTTAATTTAATTTTATAAATTGGCTATTTATAATTTATCGCTATTGCTCTTTCATAATATATAATAACAACTACAGTGACTCAAACAATTGAGCGTACTCCTTACTTTAACTTGATAAATCCAACTTTCAATATAAATAAAACATTACTGAAAAGTGCAAACCTGTTTTTACTTTTACACACAACAAATGGTTAAATTTAAAGCAAAAATATAGAAAAATAAATGAAAAACTTTTAAATTAAAAAGTTTCAAGAGCATTTTAAATAAATACAAGCAAATTTTTGCCTCAAAAGATTGAGAATACATACATGAAATTTTTGTAATATCTCCCATGCAAAGAAAACGTCAAAATGGGGTGTTTTTTTCCTTGTAAACAGAAATTACACACATTGCCATATTATACCGACATCAATGTCATTGAAAATTGTGTGCTATACATGAAACAGCGGCTCAAAAACACAGAATTAGAAATAAAACAAATTTAAAACAAGTGCAAAATTAGAAACAAAACACATTTAAAACAAGTGCAAAGTTAGATACAAAACGCATTTAAAACAAGTGCAAAATTAGAAACAAAACGCATTTAAAACAAGTGCAAAGTTAGATACAAAACGCATTTAAAATAAGTGCAAAGTTAGATACAAAACGCATTTATAACAAGTGCAAAGTTAGATACAAAACGCATTTAAAACAAGTGCAAAGTTAGAAACAAAACGCATTTAAAACAAGTGCAAAATTAGAAACAAAACGCATTTAAAACAAGTGCAAAATTAGAAACAAAACGCATTTAAAACAAGTGCAAAGTTAGAAACAAAACACATTTAAAACAAGTGCAAAATTAGAAACAAAACACATTTAAAACAAGTGCAAAATTAAAAACAAAACACATTTAAAACAAGTGCTGCAAGATGAATGGGTCAAAATATCTTCAGACACTACAAAAATTCGTCGAATCAGCACCACGACGTCTAAAAGTCATTATAAAGTCCGAAAGACATGCAATGAAATGCTAGCACTTTTTTTGTATGCGAGATATTACAAAATTTATTGATGTATCTCAATTTTTTGAGACAAAAATCTGCTTGTATTTATTTAAAATGCTTCTGAAACTTTTTGATTTAAAAGTTTTTCGTTGATTTTCTTTATTCTTACTTTAAATTAAGCCATTTGTTATGTGTAAAAGTAAAAACAGATTTGCGCTTTTCAGTAATGTGTTATTTACATTGAAAGTCAGATTTATCAAATAAAAGTAAGGTGTACTCTCAAATGTTTGAGCCACTGTATATTATTTATATTATAAATGATATAGTTTAATTATTAATGATTATATTAATATAATCATTATATAATTTATAATTTTGCAATTATTGTTTATTTGTGTATTATATATTACCTATTATATTATGAAAAATTAACGAACCATTTATTTCGAACATATTATTGAATACCATTAGTGTAAACAGATTTTTTTTTAAATTGAAGTATGACGATATTTGTTTTCCCTAGATGATTTTGAGAAACGATCAATAATTAACTGGAACAATCCCTTCTTTGAAGCAATTTAAGTTTGTTTCATAAAGACATCCTGCTATTCGTTTGAGAACTAGTGGCCTAGCCTTTAGGTATACCGCAGGTGATTTAACACAGATCACGAATGTGAACTAACTATCTAGAAACGTCCGAGGAAACGACCTTCACGATTCATACTGACATCGCAAACGATTAGAAACAGAAAGTGGAACAATTAATCCCTTCACGAGTCTGCATATTAAATTAAAGAACCCTCCATGCGAACGGTATCACACACCTTCCTCTTCACGAACGACCTTACTCGCTAAACGAGCAAAAGCTCTCACGAGAAACAGCTAATAAAGCCTTGAATGTTAAATAAACAGCTAACGGATCTTACACGTGCACGTTACCGCTGTTTTTTTTAACAAGACAGTAAAAAAAAAAGAACATGAAAAAAACCACCACCCTGTTTCCTCACAATGGATCTGGTAGGCGAAGGTCGCTAAGGTTCATTTTCTTGGCCGCACCAGGAAATATAATTTGAGGGTTTATAGTCGAGTCGCTCATTCTCCTTAACAAAGTAGAGCACAGAACCCATTCATGGAAAATGGATTTATTTCTTCTAATATTAATTTTAAGAAGTCACGCCTAGATTTTCCCCAGTAGTGTTTCCTTATAACTCGCCTCGCTAAAGCGCAGGTGGGATCTGTTCTGGCAGACAAAATATGTCATTTGAAAGATTAGTTTTTTTTTTCATTTGATGTCAGTTTTCTGCTTTCTAATACAATTTTGTTAGCGTTTTTGATTGAATACAATAACATAAATTGCTTCAGTTCTGCAAACTAAGCTCACATTGAACAAATACGTGAGTGGTTCATTTTAGTAACATCTGCTGACTAGAAATTTATTCAATAAAGTTTAGCTAATTTTAAAGCTTTTAATTTGAAATCCTCAGAGATTCGATTTTTTTCTCTAATCTTTCGAATATTCTAAAAAATTGATGTTAAGAATTGATCCAGAATTCGAATCAGAATTCAAATATTACAAAAAATTTGCTTTATTTTAAAAATGTTTTCGTCAGTTAAAAGCATCTTACCTTCTGAATGCCATGTTCGTATAGCTAAAATAATGAAAAAAAGAACGGAATTTCTCTCTATGTTTTTTAAAAAGAAATTTTAAGTAGATTATTGAAACTGTAACATCCACTTTTATATTTTATTGTATGATTGTTATATAATTCTTAGTTTATAATCTGTTTACTTATAGTTTTAATTACTATAATTTAATTGAAAATACTGCTTATTTTTGCGTTATGTATTATTTATTGCAAATTGAAAAATTAAAAAAAAACATCGTCAGTTTAAATGGAGAATTTGCCATTTTCTTTTACAGTTTTTATCTTAATTAGTTCTTAATTAAAATATTGTGGATAAATCGAATTCGAATTCGCCTATATGTATCAGGCAAAAGTAAAAAAACCGTTTTCATCATTTTTAGTGTTTTAATTCTCATTAAATCGTTTGCGTTTATACTAATCGTATAAACGCAACTCTGGTGACGGATCATTAATTTGATGAAAATTCGTTTGAGTGTTTCTTCATTTGATATTATAACTTTTTTTTACTCTTAAAATAAAGTTTTTTTTACCGTTTTTTTTGTTTTATAAAAGTTAAATAAATTATAATAAATATTTGCAGTTTCATACTTTATGTTTTCTTTATTTTCACAGGAAAAGGAAACACTTTATCACAAAATCAGAGTGATTTAAATTCACGGAATGAGATTTTATGTTTACAATTGTAGCTGTATGTGAAACTAATGTTTAATCTCTTGAAATCAAAGTATAAAAAACCAAATTCGATTTTAGGTATCAATTACTAAATGCTAGAGATAAAAATCTCAAAAAGTCGCTAAGTATCATACCATAAATCCATCGAAGTTCAATATTTCTTAGTTAATGTTTCTAATTAGTTTTCTTTCGGTCCCCAATTTTATACGGTTTCAGAATAACAAGCTTATTATAAAATATCCAAATTATGAATTTGTAATGGCTTGAAAGATTTTGCAATATTTCTACAATCTCTTTGCAGTATCAGAACAGAATTACGTATATCCTTGTCGTACGCTAGCCAAATATTTCTCTGCTAATGAAATAATGCTCTAAATAAAGCCTTTTTCAATTAAACAATTTGACAAATGTTGATGAAATTTATTTTTATTTTAACTATTCATTATAGAAGCATTATGTAACGCATTAAGTTATTACAGCATATTGCAGTTATATTTAGGTGATACAATCTAATTTTATCAAAGAAAAATTATATCATATAAATGGTATCTTTATTTATTGTAAAATTTTTCAAAAACTTCTTTACCTAAATGGCAACTATATTCTTATGATTTTATTACAGGTTTCTCATAAAACCATGATAACAAATCCTTAAAAGGAAACATGACTCTTATTTAAAAAATTCATATTGAGAGAACTGATCTCGGGGGTTAACATTTTGAGACAAGTTGTAGAAATTGTGGAATAAAATTTTATTAAAATTCTATTCGAATATATATAATATTTATTCTCTATGAAAAAAATCTTAGTATCTTATTATTTTGGTTTAGTATTCAGATTATTTCCTTATTCAGCCTTACATTTAATCAAAATATGTGTGACAATTTGAGATTTTGCAAAATAACTTACCTCTGAACTAAACCTAAATAAGAAAAAATAGATAAATAAAGATTGAAATGAAATCTGCTATGCATATTTCAATGTATCATCTCAGAACATAATTTCTTGAATGGGCAAATACCACGTGCTCGTGCGAGTTAAAAAATATTTTTATTCATTTTAATGGTTTCATTGGATGAGTCATTTTGGTATTGCAAACGATCATAAAAAACTTTGTCTCGCGTTTATTGTTTAAAAAAATACCACCTTTCCTATTTGTTTTATTTCGTATAATCACATGCTCAAAATGACATTTTTCTAGGTTTTATTTGCTGAAGTAATTAATTAATTTTTCTTGAATCAGAGCTTTCGTAAATGCAATGATAACACGTTATTAAAAGCTGGTTTTTTTTGAGATGCTCATGCAGGTAAGAAAATTTTTATTTTTGGCCTACGGATTTTTATTGACGCCAAAAACCTCATCACAAAACATCATGTTTGGACAAGATAAAAAATACCTAGTAATTGCTATTGCAAAGTGCGATTCTCATAACTAACAAAAACAACTATCTTAAAAACCTTATTTGTCGTTTATAAGGATACTTGTGACAGCATTACAGTTTGGAAAACACGTGGTCAGCTAATAGTCAACACGAGGTTATCAGAGTTATCAACAGAATCTATATTCATGATATCCCCATGATGCGACCACAAATTGCTGTTTCTTAATTGTTCATGATTATATTTCCTATTGTTACATTGTTGCGGTGAGATAATTAGTAAGTATGTTTGGGCCACTAATTAATTACTGTTGCGGGGAAATATCCCAATTCGGAAGTCACATATTCCATTCATCAGACCATTAATCACTGTTTATTGGTTGTACGAATATGTCTCTTTGTTCTGTGGCAGATAAGACGGATAGCAAGCATGCATATGAACGAACAATTATTACTTGTTTGGAATTGTGCTAATGAAAGTCAGTGAACATTCCATCACAACCGTAACGGTAATCTTTCTGTGAAGCAAAAAGGCAAAAGATGGATCCATTGATATGCTTTTACCTTTTTTATTTCTTGTTCACTGAAGAGATCAGTGCGAATGTACCTGTATCAATTTTCTTGGAAACTGTTGGGTAAAAGTGAAGTTTAGTGTGCCCTTTGCCACGTCAAGGATGCCAAGTCGCCAATAAATATGGCGAACAAAGTAAACAAACACTTCTGGGGAATAGTTACGGTAACCACTTTGTGCAATATAATTATGATTTTTTTACAGATAAGTATTTTTTTCAGACCGGATGCCCCTGTCTGTTGGGGGAAGAACAAAAGTTAGAGCATGCGACGCCTTCGGCATCTGTTGAAGGCACCTGGCAGAATATTTTAACTTAAAAAAAACATCCTACGACTTTGCTAGCAGTGGGAGCGGGAACCTAGTAGCTTCGCTGGCACATAGAACATAAGGACTGTGTGAATAACAGAAACAGTACATAATCAAAAGAGGAAGAAGTAATCAAACATTCTCCATACAAAATTTCAAATAAGCATTATTTTTTAAATGCATCACCTCATAACAAATAAATATATTCCACTCATCTTTCATCCATTCTGCTGATTCGAAATTCTGTTCTTTCTTTCCACTGTTCTTTCACTATTACCGACATAACAAATTATCGAGGAAACCAACCGTTAGAGCAAAAAAAAAAAAAAAAAAAAAAAAAAGAATTATCAGAACTGCGAAGAATTCCCTTGCATCTGACTTTTAAAGTAAGAATGCAGACGATTTCTTAAAATACGAATGCAGACGATTTTTTAAAGTGCTTATTGACAGTTTGAAATTACAAAAGAATAAAGTTCGTGTTCACATTAAAAATAAAATTGCAGTCTCTTAGCAATTGAAAAAAAGCTTTTAATTATAATAAAGAGCCAAACTAAAATCTCTCATCGATATCTTTTATTACTTTTAATTTAATATTTTATACTGTAAGCATAGTGGATGAAATAGTTGGCCACCGTCAGAACAAATTATTATAATTTATAATTAGTCACATAAATGTGATTTTAAAAAACACATTCATTAAATCCTCATTTAAAACACAATTTAATGATATAGTAGATAGTAGCTTAATAATTTTGTTATGAGCAATAATATATAATTTAAATTAGAAAATGAAATAGCAAAATAACAATTAATTCAGTTCGGAATTTGGTACAGAAAATAAAAACAAACTAATTTCGATTGGAATTTGGCCAAATAAAATAACATTCATGAATGATTGAACAGTGAGAATTAAATTAAACAATTAGCTCTTAATATGTAAATGAGATTGCTGATATTTTATTTTCTTTCAGTGAAAACGATATTTTTTTATAAATTAAAGTGTCGCCAAAACTTTTATTCCTAATTTTTTTAAAAAATACTTTACTTACCATTGTTATTTTCTCGCTTTGAGTAAATACTAGTTTAACATTTGTTTTAAAATACTTTTTTCTCCATGATCTCAATAACTCAAATCCTTGTACAAGAAAAATCTTGTTTTTCGACAGTTTTTAAGAAATAATTATCAGTTTGTGTATTCTTTATTTATTATGGAATGCAATTATTTTTTTTACTGTTCAAAATTGAAACGATTACCTAGAAAGAATTCATAAAATATATCTGCTAAATAAATGCAAAATACATTCTAGGATAATGGATTTTTTAGTAAAAAAAATATATTAAATATTATTGAAAATTTTAAGCTATTAAAATAAAAAATATAAAATTTTCATAATTTTTAATTTTTTTTAAAAAAAATTATTAATCAAAAAAATTAGTGGAATAAGTGAAACAAAATAAATTATGGAACAGTATCTTTTCCAAACTTTTACTGAGGTATCTGTTAATTCATGAAAAGTCGGTTTTAACTTTTTGCCTTAAAATATATTTTCGTAGTATTAAAAAAGTATTGTAAATCAAACTCGAGATTTTCATGAATATCCACTTTTTAGATAGCCCTGATTTCGAAAAACACATTTTTGGGATGTCCACCTGTCTGTGACAAAGGTAACTCAACCCCCTTTCGGCTAGAAGGGTGAAATTAGGTATACGATCTTTACATCACACTTTCAGATTTCTCTCAAATTTTGAGTAAAATCTGTTCAATGGAAAGTCCGTCAGTCCGGCTGTTTGAATATAAGTAAACACGATAATTAAATAAGTAGAGAATTAGCAAATACAATTCCGTACATCGATTTAACATAATAGTGTATATACCTGTCAAATTTTGGGCCAAATCCAACAAGTGTCTGACCGTCTGACGATTTGTACTTTCAGAAACTTATAAACGCTATAATTGAAGAACTCAATGAGCTAAACATATATATTTTGGCATAAGATTTTGTGACTATAAATGTAGTATCATATCAAATTTCTTTCAATCCTTTCGAAAGAACACATCTGACACCAAAATTCAATTTTTGATATTTTTGACGCCAAATAACTCGCCAAGGATCACGTGATAGACTTAGTAGATTCACATCAAAAGTTAGTATTTCGTAATTATTGAATATCATTGTTCTGATATTACTAATTTATTAGAGTATGCGAAATAGTTTTGAGGAGACTAATCTCACTGATTTTTGGAAGGAAATAAGCACTTTTAAATTACAGATGACACATAATAGGTTTCAAAATAATTTAAATCTTTTATTTTCAAAAATAACTCTCAAAATGATTGCATTTACGCTGGCCGGAATAGAGGTAATTTCTAATTAGGCTTAACAAAAAATAATATTTTTCATATTATGTTTTTCTTTAAAAAAAAAGAACATTTTCACTAATAATAAAAAAATAGATTCATGTAAAGATTTAAAATCATTTAAATTTATATAATATTTTAACTTCAAAATCAAACATTATTAAAAGAAATAAATCATTTTTGTTAGTTCTAATTAAGTTTAAAGAAAAATAATATTTA
>JAOUZG010038234.1:2488-20597 GCA_026289955.1 Argiope argentata | reverse complement strand
AATGACTTAAATTAATTGAGATAAATAATGATTTAAAAATAATAATTTTCACATATGATAACTTGAAATTTACGATCGAAGATTTCATCTTCTTTTATTTACAATTGCAATTGATTTCACTCATTGATAATTGAGGGAATTGTAAAATATTATTAGAAATGTGCCAGAAAGAATTAGCCACGTGACCAAAAACTTCATTTAATCAGAGGAGGGATGTAATAGAAATGATAGATGGATGGATGATAGAAAGATGTCACAAGAAGTTGAATAGATTGCGAAATAGGCTTAACCACCATCAGTTGGACGATTACTATGATCTGTTAATGAAAATTGATTTTAACATTTTTTAAGAATTTCATCTGACAAAAGCGTTTTTTGTATTATCTTAAAATAAAAAAGTAACAATCTTATTTTTTTTTACAGATTCTATCTTTAGTTTTTAATTTTTTTAAAACTACAGTTTTAAAAACAATCTGTTGCAACACTTTTATTGTCACGATGAAATTTAAACTCATCCATGGGAACAATCGTTTCTATCAGTGTTAAAATTAAGATAAAAAAGGGGCTTGTTTTGGACATAAACACTGAAAGGGGTTTCCATCACAGTCTTTATTTTATAATATACATAGTTTTTAATTTTCACCCATAATTAATAATTTAGAGCAGATTAAGTAAGTTAAATTCACATTTTTTAATCGTATCAAATTACAAGCTAAATTTTTAAAAAAGTAATCCGTATTAATTGTTTAATAGTTAAAAAAATAAATTATATGCGCTAACAAATTGATCTCCAAATGCGGACAATAAACTAAAAATTAATAAGACAAACAGTTTTACTGAATCATGGATCACAAATCTCATGTCAAATGAGACACTTTTCAGGCATGACAATAGCAATATTTTTTGTGGATTATTTTCCCATTTATCCCATTTAACGAATTTAAGTTCCTTGATATCATACGCCAATTCTAATTTTAGTGTTCGTGTAATCTATTTTATGCTTCACGTTATTTACGTGAGTATATAATTTCAGTTTTTGATTTCTGATGTCAATTACGGAAATAAATATAAATAGGATTTTTCTCTCTTAACTTTTAAAAAGGGAAGAACTCATGAAGTAGATTTCATTACTATAGAAAAATATACAGGGTGTCCCAGTAAGACTAGATAAACTCTGAACAGCCAGCTTCGTTATTTGGGATACATAAAAAATTACATAGAGAACTGCGCCTTTACGACCCATAGTTTTTGAGAAAAACGCGAGATAAAATGTATGACGTCATATCCGGTTTCCGTAAAAATCTTGATTCGAAACATGAATATTAGTATTTGCATAATTTTTAATAGAAAGATGTTCGAAAATTTTCCCACGCATATGGAGACATGCATCCGCGTGTTCTGCAATGGTTGATTGTACAGTTCTATCATCATTGTGGGGGCATAAGTAAACGCCCTGTGGAGACGAATGGATTAAGTTCATTTTTGAAGCAATTGGGTTTCTATAATTCAATTCCTTTACATGTTCCGATAAGAAGATATTTGAAGGGGTCAGATCTGGAGATCGTGGTGGCCATGAAATAAGACACCGATTCCCAATCCAGCGGCCAAATAAAGGTTTTTTTTGCAAACCGAATATGAAGTCATACATTTTCTATTGCATTTTTCGCAAAAACTAGGATTAAGGACATTTTTAATGTCTCAAGCAACGAATCTGGCTGTGCAGAGTTTATCCGGTCTTCCTGGGATATCCTCTACAGTTATACAATACCGCTATTGTTACAAAGTATGCGTAAATATTTTTAAAACGTCAAATTTTTGGGGAAATTCTCAGGACACTAAATCGTTATAATTAAAAAAAAAAACAATTTTTTTTGAATTTTTAAATGGTGCGAAATCAGCTATAGACAATAATATTTTTGAAAGTCATGAGGAAAAATTACGACAATTTTGTCTAACTCTTAATAAATTAAAATTACAAAAAAAAATCTCCAAGATGAACATATCTACCCTCCAAAGTACATCTATCTGAAATCAGTTTAGAATCTAAGGAGTTTGTAGGGATCCAACAGATACAACTTTCTTTTTTATTATTGGTAGAAATGATATCCAAATGCTTCAATAGCAGCCTCCTTTTTGTCTTTCTTAAACAAGAAACCTGGGATGGGAATTTTGTAATAAATTTACTCATTATTATTGGCGATTCACGAGGATAAAAATCTCGTTAAGAGGAAAACAAAATTGGGCAAAATCACTCATTCTGGTCATGTTATGAAAAGCTATCGAAATCATCAGAAAGTTATTTTCTTTTTGAAAAACATTTTCACAGTATAAACCCAGCTCTTAAAATTTTTTATTTGCTTGTAAGGATTGAAATTTCTTTAATTTACTTAATTTTTTTTTGTTTCCCTTTTCTAATTGATTTTTTATGATAAAGGTTTATTCATTTATCAATTCCTGATTTTGAAATTTCCATTTTCTCTGGACATGTATTTATTTTTACGAAATATGATCCTATCAGTGCAATAATCCAAATACCTTCAATTCATTTATTCTACTATAAATCATTACAAAGACAAATGTGATTTTAATTTCAGTTTCAATTTTTGAGTTTGCAATTTCTTTTAATTAATTCAATAGCATAGATATCGCCTATTACAAAGTTTGTGTCGGCGTCCTGCCACAGATGTAGCACGTCTTACTCGTGATATGGGCATCCTGGGTTTGTGTCCCAGTCAGGGCGTGGTTGTTCTTCTGCATACGATCCGTGAAGTGTATAAATGTGCTCCGCTGTAAAAAGGGTTCGAGCAAGTAAGTGTGTTGCTAAAATGTACTCTTGATCCTTGTTGGCGTTACTTTAAAAACAAGAGACGCTCATTCGGCATAAAATCACTGACAACCTTCAGCATGTTTGTCCATGACAAGTGCCATTAATAAAACCAGCAACAAAGTTTTTTGAAAAATAATTAATATCTATGCCATAACAAAATAATATTCTTTTTTGCCTTTGGTATTTTAATATTTGTATCTGTTTTATTCAGATGTTCAGAAAATTTCTACTTTATTATGAACTAATTTACCTTTTCTCCAGCTGTTCACAGATAATTTTACATTCTTTCGATATTTTATCACCTATTTGTGGTGGTTAAATTCATAGATTAGAAGGGAACACCAGCATAGCAATGGGCTGTTAAAAGGTTTATCAGATCATATTGCCCAACAAAAGTGTAATTATCTGCCTTTTAGAGAGATAGTTACATGAATTTCAAACTTCAGTTCCAACAAATTTGAAAAGCTTAAGTATGGTCTAAGTTTTAATATTCAGATTAAAACTGTAATTTTCAGTTAGTGAAAAATACATTTTGGTACTACTTTCCTCTATAATTTGAAATTTACTTTTTAATTAGTTTTTTTTTATTTCAAAATGCTAAATTTTAATTATATTGCTCTATTCTGAAAGAAATAGGTACTTATTTCGAGGACAATAGCTTGAATATAAATTTAAATAACCTAATGAAAATTACTCTAAACTCAGTAATAAATTGAATAAAAAATTTATTCAAAATATATCAAGGAATATTGTAAAATGTTCTTTTTTTCCCTAAAAAAACAGCAATAAATTTTGAAACGATGCATAATTATGTCATATTTTTATTCTTCAAGTACGTGAATACATTAACCACCAATATTAACTTAAATATTTCCGATAACCTTTAAAACATAATTTTAAATGTCCGAAATATAACATTACGAGCCATTTAATGATAATTTAGTAGATAAAATTCACTCATTTTGAAGGACAGCTTTTTATTTTTGTTATTTTAACGGTTTTAATGTTAGAAGTGCCGGAGAAGAGATATATTCCATGGGAAAAATATCATCTGTAACAGCAATCTGGGGGATTTGGAGAGTTTTTGCTTCTGTAATGACTCTATTTCTAGCAGATAAATGATATCGACCTTTGGCTTTGTCGTAGTTCATATAAAAAACAACACTTTCTCGCTGGAAACTTACTGCAAAGTGAGCTCTTCTGCTTGTAAGTACTTGTTATTCTTTGTACTCTGAATAGATGAAGATAAACAATTTTTAATCTGATCATCGATGGTTTAATTTTATTCTTCATGACTTAAAATTAGTGGATGTTGGAAAGTATTTAATTCAAAGAAATTTTACTACTGAAGTTGTTACTTAACATATTTCATTACTTTACTAGATATAGTGTTTTTTCTATCTCTTTTGTCTCATATATGGTTGGCGAAGTGTACCAAATTATATATATGGCTAAGAAAAATCAGAGATTAAAATTTTAAAAAATTCCCTAATTTTCAATATTTTTCATTACTTAAGAAAAAAGATCTTAAATTGTTTGTAAAAAATTCATTTATACGTCAAGGACTTAAAAAGAAAAAAAATGTATAAAATTAAAATCTTTTATTTTTTAAAAAATGTACACCTAAATGTCATTTAAAAGATTTCGATCAAAGGCTTCCTTAAAAAGTTTGTAATAATGCAAATCAGTCAATTGCAACCTTTTTTATGATTTGTTTTACACAAATCAAAATAACAACAACAACAACAACAATAATATAAAGAATCCCTTTAAGAAATAAAAAAGTTAAAAAATTACTAAAATTTATATCACAGAAAAAAAGAATAATAACTTTGGATGTACCTCTTTAAATTCAAAAACTACTAAATCGATTTTTCATAATTTGCCCATTTTAATGCCGATATTATTCCAGATATAATAAATTGAGTATTTTTTTAATTCGGATGTTTTCTTGAAACTTGAAATAAACTTAAAAATAATAAAGATCGTATCGGCAACATTTGTCATTCACTCATATTAATAGAAATAAAATCTTTTTGGTATTTAAAATATATACAACCAAATATTCATAACATACTCTTCAAGACAAACATAATGAATTTATTATCTTTCTTCTTTCAGCACTATGAAGGTCCTAGTGATAGTATTCCTTGCCGGCTTTGCCTTGGCAGCTGCCAACCCCCTCTTCGAACTCGCCGAAGGTGAGTGAATGAAAGAGAGAGAGAGAGAACGAAATTTTTCTAAGTTAAAAAAATTGAAGTTAACAGACCGACTACAATGGTCAAAGTTTTTATTTAGTTCAATAAATAGACATTTATTGATAATAAGAGCTTTGAAAAAAATGTTCAAGATAAAAGTATTGAAAAGTTAGCAATTTTTATTGACATTTCTAAATCCATACTTCTTTATTTGTATAATTTTATAAATATATAAATTCCTTCAATGGCTTTGCGTTGCATGAAATAATATGGAATATTGTAAAGTAATTTTTTTTTCTAAATAAAGTAATGCTCGAAGGTTAAGAATCCTGAAGTCAATTATTTTGATCACTCCTCCATAAATCAGCAAATTTTCTTATTATAACCTGGAAGTTGGGTCATTTTAAATAGTAATTGCCGGTATCTTGGGTGCTATTATTGGGTCCAAAGAGGTTTTTTTTTGGTTATGACAGATATTGGTTAGCTTTCTTTTGCCACTGAACTTTCGACATTCTTTGTTTAAAATCCTGCTGGATTTTCTAGGCAGGTACACATCCCTATCCTAATCATCCTTAGATTGATAAATTAGTTTATTAATTTTAGTGCATGGAAGGCAAATGTTATGAAGAGATAGGAGGTTAAATAAGTACTCAATATTTCCTGATAAAAAGTTTTTTTAGGAGTTTTTGCTGCAATTTTTTATTTCACTTCTTCCCTTTATCTTTATACATTTCATTAACATCCATACATTCAATTGAGTGATTGATATACATATACTTCAAGTGTTGAAGGAATTGAGTCCTTGAATTAAGAGAAATGTCAATACGATCCTGCAATTTAAGTAGTCCGTCTTGGTTAAAGGGGTAAAATCAGTTGTACTATGCAAATAATTGGAGATCCCCCCAAAATTGTTTACTCTTTCAAGGTAAAAATTTTCAAAGCATAAACAGTAAGAACTATAAAAATTATATATTAGAGCCTGAACACCCATGTGCCTGAAACTAAGATTTTTATTACTCATAGCATTCACTACTATAGTACAAGGTCTACAATTTTATGCGTGGAAGGAAAAAATAATACATTTATTACGAGTAAAAGAGAAAGTTTTCCAAAAAACACTCCATGGCCATTTTTTTTTGCTTCTAGTGTTATTTAAGTGATTATGTGTTATCTAAAATTTCCTAATTTACTGATTTAAATTAAAAAAATCTCTTGAAAAAGTAACGTCACAAATGTTATTGAAATCTCTTTAAAATACGGATTTTGTCGATCCTTTCGAGATCTAAAGAGCTGGTGAAACTGAGGGTGTGATAATTTGTTCAGTTTAATGATTGTTTGACATTTAGTGAAATCCATGATTCTTTCAGTAAAAGTTACCACTTCTGATTATTTTTTATGCCATGATAATTTACATAAAAATTTAAAATTTTGCAACTGGAAAGTAAAATAACGGATGAATTACAATAAATAATTAAATAAACTAAATAATAATAAATGTTGATTTGTAAAAAATAATTCAGTAAAATAAATTATAATAAATAAATAATAAATACTGAATTGTAATACATAATAATTATAATAATTTTGCTTTTATGTGATTTTTGTAAATCTAAAAGAAAAGCCTCTTCATATAATGTTTTTAATTTGGCTATAGCTTGAACCCATTTAGACGGTTAGGTATAGTATTATAAATGACTCATAACTGACTGTCACAGTTTATATAACAGAATTTGAAGTATAAAACCTCATGCACAAAGACACAACATTTAAGAAATAAAAAATACTTTAGATGTAAATATAGCATAAGATTAGAAATTTAGTTTCCTTGAGATAGTCCTTTCCTTGAAGAGTAAATCAAAACTTATCATTAGTATAGGATGGAAACAGAGAATGATCGAAATATCGGATGGGAAATATCGGATCGAAAGGGATGCTAGAAAAAAAATGCCGAAAGAAAATATTCATTATCGCTTTTAATTTCTTTAAAGAAGAGAAAATAAATTTAATCACCATAAATATTATTTTTTGATGGTTAATTTTATTCAAACGCTGATAAATAAGGCATTTTGAACATAAAAAATACCTTGTTGAATCACTTAAGGTCAGAGTTGAAATTTGGATTTACGCCTTCAGTAATGGCGCAGATAAAGGGGGGGGGAGAGAAATATTCAGATTTCACCCATTGTTACAGCTGGCGATGGAAGATTATGTAAGCAGATTAGCGCCGAAACCTATATAAATATATGAAGAAAAAAATATACAAAGTTAATTGCTTATAATATATTTCATGAAGATCTTTTATCTTTTTCTATAAAGATTTTTTTTATCTTATGAAATTATGAATGAATTATTAAGCATAATTTTTAACCTTGATTAAATGAGTTTTTTTATTTCAAGTTGGTGGATTTGGAGATTTCGTCGAAGACATTGATTTCGCCGCTGACGAGTAAGTATCCGTTTTAATATTATAATCCACACTAATTTTAGCTCGGTTTAATTGACAATTAACTTCAATAAGAGTTAATGACGTCACACGTATTTCTGTTATTTTTTAATAAGAAAACCTTTGTAAAACAGAATAATCTTAATTTTGAATGCAGTATCTTAATATATCAAATATAAATTATTTTGATGAAAGTCAATATGTTGAAATAAATCGCCTATTTCTTAATAAAATTCCAAATTAGAATAATTTAGTTATACGTAAACGTAAACCATCATTTTTAATTCTGATAATACGAATTGACATATACAGGGTGTCCGAGAAGTCTTTGACACATTTCAAAAATTCGGTTAAAAAATAAACGTGATAGAAAGTAAAATAAAATTAACATTTATTACCTCATATAGTAAAGTTTTTTTTGTAATGCAAAACTGGCCAGTAGATTTCGGTACTGAAACGTTAGAAAGAGTTATTTAAAAATGAAAACCTTTGTAAGCTCCAAGTGAGCGCGCGTTTTATGTTATGTGGTTTTTCGAATCGAAATCTGTGACTCAAGTTCAACGTAATTTCCGTACGAAATATGGGAAAAGACCCTCCATCTCGTAACAGCATTATTGAATGGGAAAATAAATTTTTGGAAACTGGGAGTGTCCTGGGTCGACACAGAAGTGTCGTCGATAGAATTTATCAGTCATTTGCTCGTAGCCCCCGAAAATCAGGGGCCCACATCGAGGTGTATTGATACGTTAAAAAAAAACTTCACTATTTGAGGTAATAAATGCAATTTAATTTTACTTTATATCTGGTTTATTTTTTTTAACCGAATTTTTGAAATGTGTCAAAGACTTCTCGGACACCCTGTATTATGGAATTCCTTAGTACTTTGTAGCATTCACTAACAAAAGGAAATTCATGAATTCAAGGCCAATTTGAATGGTGAATATACTGAAACTGAGTTTCCTGCGAATATTTCTACGTTTCATAAGCACTAGTGCTACACGGTGGTGATAAACAAAAAATTGAATTACAAGTTTTCACTGTAATAAGATCCCTAGTGGTCTAAATTGGAACTAATTTTTAATTTCTGAATATTTTTCTAACTAAATTATTAAGATACCCATAAAGCTTCAGAAATTTCAAATGTATTATTGCGTTGTGGACAGTTCTGAATAGCGGAACTTTAACCATAGACATTCTTTACATTGGTTCTGGTGAATAAAATCGTAAACTTATGTACTGTCTAGCATTCAATTGATAATATTTCTTCATTTTTATCTTATTTATTTGTAAATAAGACGCTAATTCAACTGTGGTATAACAAAATTCATTAAGAATTTTTGAATGAAAGTGTAAAATTATCAATATTAGTCTATATACAATCCCCCCCACTTCATTGATCTATTAACAATGTTAATTTTCCTCATAAGATTAGCCGACTAGTAATAAAATTAATTTTAATTATTATACTTTGTTTACAGCTCTTTTATATGGATACTTTTTGTTCATATCTGAAATAATCTTCTAGGTCACCACTAATCTTATATTCAAAATAATGAAAACAAAAAAAAATGGATGCATTGCAAATTAAAAATTTTCTATTACCACAAATATCTGTCAATATGTAATGAATTATGAAAAAAGAATCAAGACACATTAGTAAAAACACCTTTTACCGATAAAGTACTTACTGTTGTTGTTGTTCTCATGCTCCGTTTTACAACGGAAGGAAGGGTGCTGTAGCTTCTGAGGGTATGGACCCTGGAGCACCAGAGGGTAGAAGTCTGACTTCGCTCTCACAGACGTCACAAATCCTTTTTTCGGGGTGTAATTCCTTCATTTTTTCACAGATCGTAATTTACATCAGGAACAGAGAACGATCACCTCTGACCCAATACCCCAAGTTGTATTATTTTCAACATGGAGGACTTTGCAACCACGTCAGATTTAAGGTGCACAGCCATCATACACACGGAGAGTCTTCAGCAGGCTGGTTTGAAATCGCAGCTCAAGGGATGCAAACCCAACATCCTACCAATCAGGCTATCTCGGCTTTCTTGTTTGATTAGTCCCGACTATTACATTTTCATCAACGATTAGCTTCCCAATAAGCTAAGAACCACACAATATGATGCATAGCAAAAAGCGAGAGAGCGCAGAATTGGTGCACTGCATTACAATTTTATGGTGCTTCTTTGCCAATAGACAAATAGATAGCAACAGCAAAATGTATGAATAAACTTGCACAATTGAGCGCGCACAGTTGGGGATGATGCCATAAAAGAAGGTGGCTGGGTAAATTCTCATTTTTCCGCTACTCCATTACGATCGAAGTCTTTTGATTATTGCATCATTACAGCAAACAACTTTGGTCTGAAAATTTGTAATAAGAAGATAAGGGATGGCATATTATTCTCAACCCTTAACTTTGTTGGATACTTTTTAATCTAACCTTTTGATATTTTACTAGAAGTCCTTATTATTGCAAGATAAGAAAGAATATCTAAACAAGTTCAGAAATAGAGCAGTTTCGAGACGTTCAAGAGGTTTAATCAAGTGAGGTTTGGCGTGGCTTCAATAGTTTATTCTTTAAATCATATTTCATTTATTGCTGAATGCCCTTTTCATGCGTTCGATATTTATGAAGCACACTAAGATATTCACACTGTACACTCTGTACACACCGTCGCAGCTTCGAATCTTATACGTCAAAAGTCGTACTGAACTTTCAGATTTCTCCATTCCCTCATGATAGAACGAAGATGAGGAATAAATGCAGATATATCTCATAGAAATAAATACCCACCCCCGCATCACAAGACTTTTCCCGCTTTTTGAAACTACTGCAGATATACTTCCATGCAATGAAAGCACCATAATTTTTTTTATTAAGGTATCGAAGGGATTTGGAGCTTCATCATGATTTTAAAAGTATACAGTATTTTTTATAGACGTTATATGAGTTTGAGAGTATTGCTGCTTCAGTTTTCAGTTCAGCGTTTCATTTTCTTATTTCTTTTAATGATCTGTCATATTTTCCTGTGTTCAAAGTTTGTGTACACTATTATTTATAGTTCTCTTATAGAATGCAAATGGGAATTCTGAAATAATGATTTATTATTTAACTATCCAAATAAAACTTCTTTTTTTACATTTTGAAACTTTAAAATTTTATTTTGTAGGGCACAAACGAATATTACAAATTATTTGATTTCAGATAACAAGTTCCATCATATGGATTCACATATATTTTCATTTTATCAACTTATTCTAAAAACGATTTTACTCGATTTCCTTTTACCTTTGACACTTTCTTATAATGTGTAAAACCAATTATATGAAGCATCTTACTACTTTCTAGTAATTTGGTTATATGAACGAAAAATTTCTTTTCTTTTCAATCAGCAAACCCACCTTGGAAGAAGTGAAGGAAAAGCTGAGGCAAAAATTCAAAGACTTCTTACATAAAGTCCGAGAAGCCCTCAAGGGTGGCGATGACCTCAAGGACGAAATCCTTAAGAAGGTATTTATCACCATGCTTCTAATAGCTTATAAGAATATCATTTTTCTTTCTGAAATTCGCAGTTACATTGGATTATTTTCATAACAATACGTGTTACTTTTCCATTAGACAAGTGCAAGGGGAATATTTCCAAATAATGTATGGGAGATATTTTGGAAAGTGTGAGACTCGTTAGCCTTTTTGAATTTCCAAGTTACATGCCTTCAGGTATTTTGGTAATAAAATCTAGGCTATTAGATCAGATTGACCCAGCTTTACTACTGATTCTACCACATATGCAGCATTTATGTGCGGTTAGTGTTCATTAAATTTGGTATAGAAGGTCACATGGGCATCTACCGATGTAATATGACAGTTTGGGAAGGGAGAAAAGGCACCGCCTGAATGATCACGATTTATAATTTGAGCATTTTCTCCTAAAATAATGTTAAGATCACTTAAAAATTTGTTTTGATACAACAGAAACGTATTAATACCCTTACCTGCGATATAGAATGTCATATTTTGAACTATTTAATGCCTGCAATATGTGATTGCATTTTGGGCCTTTTAAATTATTAAGTTTTAAACGATCTTTTGTTATGAGGTCACATGTTTACCACCAAGCTGTTGAGAATCATAATATGAATAGAAAAATTATAATGGGAAGAATTTGCTGGATAGTATTTTCTTGCTTTTTTTGCAGAATAATACATCACTGCTAACTACGTATACATACGCAATTATTCGTTTATAGTTATACGAATAAACAAAAAAAGTATTAAGACTAAAAATATTAATGCTTGTTAGCTTTTCTATTTAACAAAAACAGATATATATATTTCTTTTGAGATTATAATACATCTGTTTGAATGTGAAATCTATACACGTCATCATATTAGTTTTGCTCTAATATTCGAAGAATTCAAAGAAAGAAAAGAAATCTAGTGAAGTAGTATTGCAATAGGGCATCAGAAGAAGTATTGTTGATCGAAATGAAAAGCATATAGCAGGACAATGAAAAAAAAGAAAGAAAAAGAACCAGGTAGAATGATGATATGTCGGGAAAATTAATTAACAGCGAGGAATTCTTATTGCCGAATATATGGGCTATTTGTAAATATTGTAAATGCAGTCTCTTAGGTCTTTATTCTTTACAAAAGCAAAGCAAAATTTCTAATCTTAATACAAACAGTAGTTTAAATAATTTTGCAGTTAATAATTTTGGCTAATTTAGAAATATGTATTGATATTACTTTTTATGATGCAATTAGTCATATAATGATTAAAATCTAAATCAATTTTCGAAATTTTATCGTAATTTAACCCATAGTAATTGCATTCTAGAATATTCTCTTATTTCCTAATCCACTTTTTCTATTTAGTTAATTATATAGAAGCTTTACAAAATTGTTGAATAGGCCAAAAGCCGACAGGTTTCCACACTCCGAGTAGTATGGTTCTCGTCATCTGATAACTATTTAAAACAGGCCCATCCCCCAAAAGCTGTCGTTTCGCTTCAAAATGCTATGTTAATCTAGACAACAGGCTCTGAATTATCTATTGCATTTTCTTATAATCCTCTATTGCTTAATTTTTTACTTTTTTTAATTGTATTGTTATATATTACAGCTTTTATTGGCATGATATCATCTTTCATAAATAAACAATCTTTTAAGCTTACACAAATATCCATCATTATTTATCAGAGTGTAAGCGCCCGAAGTAAAATTCAACATAGTTTTTTTTCTCCATAATGTAACTTCTAAACCTTTATTTTCAAAATAATAAATGAAGGATATAAAACAAATATTTTAATTTTTGTGTTTAATTGCTTAAATAGAAAAATGCTACTCTTTTTCTTTTAGGCCAGATATTATCATTTTATTTGATTGTCTTTTAAAAGTCAATTCATGCAGTTACTTTTATTCTAAGATTTTTTTTGCATTTAGCTCTTCATTATATTTTGTAAATGATAATAGCAATAAAATGAACTTTATGATGGTAATTTCTTACGATAAAACCGATGCCTCGTTTCAGGGTAAAGAGATCAAAGAGAAATTCCAGCTCCTCAAGGAACAACTGGACAAAGAGGGCAAAGACTTTCTTGAAAAGTTGGTCGATCACGGCAGAGATTACCTGAAACACATCTTAGACAAGCTTGGAGTGAAAGACAAAAGAGCTCTAGATTACCATGTGGAGGCCATTATGCAAGCAGAGTAAGTCTCACTCTGTCAAGAAACTTCTTCAAGTTCGATTCCATTATGTACTTTAGATTTCATGGTCTGAATTTACCTGAACCTGATTTAAGTCATATTGTGATTTTTTTTTCTTTGGCTTGTTTTTTGAATTTTGGAAGTATAGATAAAAATACAACTAGCCCAAAGAATAAATTCAAATAGAAATAATCCTATTTTATGTTTCCCATTTATATAATTTAAAAACATAAAAATTAAGTTATTCCATTGTGGAAATAGTTATTATTTTTATCAAGAAAATTTGAGAAATATGATCTTCTAAGACTCCACGTGTTATTTGAAACAAGTTTGACCCATTTTATTTAAATAAAATCTTATTGCATTCTTTAAGAATCTTTTACTAAACTCAATCTCAAAATATTGGGATATTTGATACTTTCAAATAAATCACTGCATCCTATTATGGGTTTCCAGGGGATCTAAGCAAAACTCGGGAAGCAGTTTTTGTGCAGAGGAAGAGAGAGTTTCTGCAGTTATAAAGAAACAAAATATACAACATGTAAGCATATATTAAATATCCCAATTATTAAACGTTAGCTGTAATGGCGAACCAAAATATACTATAGCAAACATCGTCACTAACAGAACCTGATTAACGCAGGGGGATACGGGGCAGTTACCCCGGACCCACCTCAGAAAGGCCCCCAAGTCGAATAGGAAGTTTATTTTAAGTTTCCCTTTTTTAATAAACGTACTTCATTACTAAAGTTGTAAAGCAGAGGTCGCCCCCAAAGAAGGTTTTGCCCCGGGCCTCAATTAGGCTAAATTTGGCCCTGGTCACTTATATTAGAATTATGTGATTTGGCTCCTTAAGATCTTGATTTTCATGCCTTTCTACTCCTTTCAGTTTAGATTGTCATTTAAACTGGTGTGATGATTTTATTATTTAGTATTATGTTGTAATAGTTTACTGAAATTCTAGATTGGAATAATGTTATAATTGTATAAATATTTATTGCTTTAGAAAAACTGTTATACCATGTTTTATAGATAGTATGATTAAAAAAAAATCGTATTTACACAAAATTTTATATTTATAAGCATAAATGCATGACATAAAGACATTACACAAATGTGTTAGGTATTGCTTTGGTAAATGCACAGTCAATTCACAAAAAAAAGAGTAAAAAACTGCTTTCTTTAATCAAACAAAAATGCTTATAGCATGTTAACTGAAAATCAATACTCAGAAGCTTTATTTTTCTTTGATGAAGAGAGAACATGAGTTTAATTTAGATCTAATTAGAAAAAAACTTTTTTTAAAAAATAGGATACATAGATAATTTCAATATTTGAAAAAAATCGAATTCTAAGAAATTCTAATTTGGAATAAAGAGTATTATACAAGATTTAAAATCATTCTAAAAATTACTACTAATTCATTTACAGGGATTTGCATTTGATTTTAATCGTAGACTGATAGTATATTTTGGGAATCAAAAACACTGCCAATTCAAATAAAAATTCTAAAGCAAATTTTAAGATATCTTGACTCAAAATTTTCTTATTCTAGTTAAAAAAAACTTAATTATTTATACATATCTCTTCTTTATTAATAATTATTTGCCAATATTTGTATTGTTTTTCAGAGACAAAGATGATCTCATTCAGAAGCTGAAGGACAAATTCCAGGAAGTCGTGAAGAAAGTGAAAGATGCCATAGACCAAGGCAAAAGCCTGAAGGACGGTTTGGAGACAGTAAGAAATAGTTGCATGGGTTCTTTTATAATATTGCAAATTATGACAAAAATTTATTACAATATAAACATAGAAATTTATATTAATATAATAAATAATAAACACGTCTGAAAACAAAACATTATATTGTCTCATATGTATCAACACATGGGAAGAGTAAATTACCAAAAATTACAAAGAGTATCATTATTATTATATAGTGATTAATTTAAGAGAATATAATACTATTTTAAGAACACATATTTTAGCTTCAAAGAAAGAATCTTTGCAGAAAAATTATTTCATATATTATTAAATATGTTTAATTCAAAAACATCAGCTTGTACTAAATTATTAACACAGTAAAACTTTTTATTTTCTTGAGTTAAAAACTTCTATATTTCAAGGGTAAGATTATTTGAAACAAAAGTTATGAAGTAAAAAAAGTAATCGAGTTAGAAAAGAAAGGAATTTCACTTAGATCTTGACTATTTGTACACCAGTGTAAATAATTTAAAAAAATGTTATTGTAATACATATTATACGAGACAAAGAAGTTAGAAGTAGAAACTACCCAGTTTCAAAATTTTTTTAAAAATACATAAGCTGTATAAAATTTCTGAAAATACAACCTTTATCCCGCTTCAATATATTTATCAACTATATATTTCTACTATATTTTACTAATGAAATTTGAGCTTAATTCTTTTCAAAGATCTATATTAATAGATTCAGCTTAGAGGGGCATATTTTTTCTATGATTTTGTTGATTTTTCACAATTTAAATGTAATATTTTGTTTAAATTATTCCTTGTAAATTATTTAGATTGCAAATAATACATTACAGTTAGAAAGAGTTCATTATTATTCTAAAATAATTTTATAAGCAGTTAAGAATTTCTCATTGTGTATACAAAATATCGAAAGAAATTTCTTTTGGCAGTATTGGCTAAAGGCTAATTTGGGACCACTGATAATACAGCATCTCCGCGTACAAGTTCAATTGAAAAATTTTAAAGAGAAATTGCATTTCAGACAATGAAAAAAGGCCTTTTGATATTTAACAAATTGAATTTATTCTAAATTATTCAAAACTTTTGAATGACAACATTTGAAAGAAATTTCTTTTGGCAATATTGGCTATCGGATGATTTGGCAATGTTGGATTATCACTGATAATATGGCATCTTTGCGCACGAATTTAAAGGGAAATTGCAGTTTGACTCAGAAAAAAAAGACATTTTGACATTTAACTAATTGGGTTTGTTCTAAATTGTTCAAAATTTTTGAATGGCAACAATTATATCCAAAGTTATCCATACTCAGTAAAATTCAATTAAAAGATTAAGTCATTGACGCTGAAATGATGCCTTTCAATACTTCTGTCATTTCATTCAATTTAAAAAGTAATTCTACCGTCTTGAAAATAATATCGACATGTAAATATTCGTAAAACTAAATCTACATAAAAAAGTGAGAGAGAAAGGCTAGTTTAAAAATAATCTTTTTGATAACTGGCTTCTCGTCTTTGAATTTTACAGCTAGAAAAGATCCGACAGAAGCTGAAGGAGTTCAACATCGACCTCGGCGACTTCGGCAACGAGTACCTGGAGCAGCTGAAGGAGAAGGTGAAGGACTACTGGAAGAAGCTCAAGGAGAAGCTGGGAGTGAGCAAGAGAAACGCCGACATCGATGTATTCGGCATGGTGGAGGAACTCAAGAGACTGGTAAACTATCAGCCTGTTTATTATTCTTTATTTATGCATAAGTATTAACTAAATTAAAAACGTCAGGAATTCTCTCAATGAAACATTCTCATATATTCCTTAATACATGTGTATTATTAATCATAAGCTATTGACCAACAACAGTAACAACGATCCTATTAAAGTGCCCTCTTTGGCTATTAATTTTCTGTATGCGGTCACACGTAAGTACCAAAAAACTGCTGTATATTTTAGATGCTTTTTTCCAATTCTTGAAAGACAAAATTTGATGCTAAACTCCGATAGAAAGTCAACCCTTTGATGGATTTGGTTGCAGAAGAATATTTATCTACTCTTTAGATGTTAAGCTTTTGGGATATATTTTATCATTTAGTCAACATCATTTTGTTGTAACCAGATTAACTTATATTCGGGTAAATGGACAAAACTTCTCTGAATATAGTTTGTTCAAAATTTAAAGAAATTTACAAATTTACTATAAAGAACTATATATCCAATTTTTTCTATCTAAAATTCAGCATCAAACTCAAAGCAGTTTTGAATTATCGGATAACAGACAGATAGGACGATAGAGAGACATAATTCCAAAAAAAAATGTTTTTCTGATTTAGGGAGGTCTTTAATGTAAAGATCCGTTAAAATCAAAAGTTGGACGGGAGGAACACGATACTGCGATGGAAAAATTTCATTCGCGCATCATTTGTATACTTGGTGGCATCAGTCATGGGATCATCAATTTAGGATCAAACTCCATTTTATAAAACCCTTCATTAAATTTTGGCTTATGATTCAACGCTGGAGCTTGATATCAAATTGACTCGACTCTGCATTGGTCATACTTTCCTAATCTACAAATATTTTTTATTCGGCAATCGAATGCTTTTGTGCTCAAAGTATTAGAGGATTGTAGCGATTCAACATATATTTTTATTGAATGTCCCAATTTAACTCTTCATCCTTGGATATGCGAAGGCTTTTGGAAAAAAATCCACACGAAAACATTTTTAAATTTTTAATAACAATTGGTATTTACCGCCTTATCTAAAACTCTACTGTTTTTATTACCTTACCCATCATCGTGTTTTTTTTACAGTTTTATCATTGAATTTTTTGCACCGTTAATTTTATTGTATGCTTTTTGAACTTATAGAATTTTTGTTTGACCATATGTATGGCACAATAAGGCCGTTTCTGGTTCTTACGTCATTGAAACAAAAACCAAAAACAAACTCAAGTAAAGACAAACCTAAACAAACTCAAGGCAGATTTTTCTGACCATTATAGCACTTTTACTCTGTATACTTTGTTTACAAGAAAGTGAAAATGAAGCTTTTATTTGAAAATATGCTAAAGATTCGAAAAAAAACCCCTCAAAACAAACCGTTGTACTTAAGCCAGAAGATTTGTTATTAAGAAGAAAAATTATAATGTAACCCACAAAAAATAAGTTTCTATTTTAAATTCTATTTTCAAAAGATTG
>JAOUZG010038227.1:3396-22556 GCA_026289955.1 Argiope argentata | reverse complement strand
AGAATATATATATATATATATATATATATATATATATATATATTCTTTTATCTATCATATAAAATTAAATTCCTTTATATATTCTATAAAGAATACATATTTTCATTTGGTATTTAAAAAAGCCTTAGTTCATTTAGTTTGAAATTTTAGGAAACACTATTTTTAGAAAATTTATTTTTAATTTTTATTTTGGTCATCAATATTACGACTAACTTCCAAGTTAGGGCTCAAAATTTTGGTCTAGAAGAATTCGACAAATAGCATCCAATTGTGTAGCGGAATCCTGGACATAGAAATTACTAAATATATATTTGTGATTATATATATTGAATATCCTCAGAAAATTAATGGTCGAGCTAGCTATAACCAATGGAGTTGAAGTACCAAGAACTAAATAAATTAATGAAGCTTAATTTTATATTTAAGAAGTGATAATACTTTTACATTATTTAAAAGTAAACAATGATTTAGATGCCTTGTGAATAATTTTGCGTTTTAACTTTGGTTTAATTTTGGCTAAAGCTTTGCTTTTAACTATGCGTAAATAAAATAAAAACTTTTTTCGAAACCTCAAATGCGAATTTAATGCAAAATCATAAAGATAAATTTCAAAAAATTTCACGAAAGTGGTGATTTTGGAATAGGACCGTAAGTAGAGTCGAATTAAAAAAAAGAACTTAGGTTTAGAAAATTATGTTAAGAACTTTCTAATATTAGTAAAAAAAAAGGCTTTTTAAAACTTTAGTATTGAAGTCACATTTTAAAAAGTTTTGGAGTCCCAACAATTTGCAATGCGATACTAGTTGTGATGGTAGGGGGAATTTCAAATATTTAGAAACAATATCCAAAATCACAATATCATTTGCTTAGATTTAAATAAATTTAAATGACAATTGTAGCAATGGCTGATTTTCTGTTTCTTATTCAGGCTTTTTTGTAACCTCACGAAAATGTACTATTTCTGGAAGAAACACCCTTTAAATTAAATTCAAACCAATTCAAATAAGGAACTTAATTTCGAGGATAATTTAAAAGTACTTTCCTAAAAAAACGCTGCTATTTAAATAGATTCACTTGCTCTGCCTTGAAATTCGGATTTAAGCTGATCAGGAATTCTTAGCATTACCTTTGGATTGTCTTAAAAACAATATTATTCATCAGGATTTAGGATGTTTCTTAATTGACTTTTAAAGTTTAAAGTAGTTGCTATGCACTTGAATTACTTTATGGATGTAAAAATCTTTTTTTTTTAGAATAAAGTTCCTTAAATGGCGACTACTTCATTTAGTTAAAGAAAAAAAAGTTGCTGAATGATATAATTCTAAGATATTTTAAGCCTTTCATAAAATAAATGTACGATAATTTTAAGGTTTTTTAAGAAAGAATTCACAAATTGACATCGATCGAGAGTTAGTTTTGTTGATTCAGCTCTGAAGCTCATAAATCCTTCAGGCTGATTATGTTCTGTAATATCATTGGTTCCTATTTTAATTAATCTGAAAGTACTAGCAAAATTTTGAAAAAGAAAACTAAATTATTTTAATTAAAATTTTGGTTTGATAATGTATTATTAAATCGTTTATTTATACGAATTTGTTTCCATGCCTGATATTCCAAAATATTTATATATCTTTTCATTTTGCGTAGAAATATAATTGATTACTCACTCTACATTTCTTTCCCTTTTATATGCTCTAATTCAAAAAGGCACAAAATTTGTAATTTTTGGAAAATAATTTAAATAATTACTAGTAATTTAGAACAGAGCCATATAAATTGCAATGACATTCTCTAAATGACTTTTTATTGTATTTTTGAAAGATTTAATATTGGTATCATGAAGTTGAATATATCCTTACACTCTGTTTGCTTTCCAGACACGGTAATATTTTGGTACTTAACTATTATACAGTCCAACTTTATCGCCGAATTTGAAGTCATCACCAATCAGCTGCTAAACCGCCAATTATGGCAATCCGGCAATGGTGTAATCTGTTGATCTTTATCGACAAATTTAAATCCGTCTGCAAAAAGTTGCTAAAGTTTTGGCGATCGTTGACAAAGACAGGTTGATACGTAAGTACTATTTTTTTATGTCTAAAGTTTGAATAATGTGAAATATGAAATTCAGAAATGTTACTGAACCCAATGAATGCTATTTTGAACCATTGATAAGAAACTAAAGTAATTTTGAATATTGAGCTTGATGAAATCTAATATACTGAGAAATTTATTTTGATTCTTTTGAACTATATAGCTTCATGAAAAAGAAGTATGCTTTTCTTAATATTTGCATTCTGTTATTGCATTTTTATAAATTTGCCTTTTACCATAAAGTCTAGACTACAGTTACAAATCGTGATAAATTTTTTTAACGATATTTATTTTTTACAAGTGATTTTTTGATCGAAAATAAAAGTTGAATAAGAAAAAAAATATTTTCGTGGTCTTTATATAATCCTCTATTTTTCATTATTTTATAATAAGTTTAATTTATAATCAAGAAAAATGAGATTTCGCATTGATCTCGGTCACAAGTGATTATTATTAATAATTCAAAGTTGTTTTAATTTTATTTGATGGCATCTGATAGCCTACTAATCAGGAATTTCCTCTTACAAATAAGTACACATAACACGAATGCTTCATGTAGGACATCATTGCAATCACATGTTCAAAAATTCTTCTTTTTCCTCAGTTTAGAGTCATAAACAATATTTAAGACAATTTATTTTCTTGTTTCTGCAATTTAAAAATTCGTTTTTAAACAAAAAATCTGGAATGTTATGGAAAAAACCCAATATGATCTTAGAAATTAAGAATTTTCTGTTTGTGATAGTTTCGGTTTCATTTATTTTCACCAGATAATGTATGATCCAAATCTTCCAACCTTCCTTAAAAAGTTTTGTCTATTTAACAGTAATAAACAGTATTGAATTTACTGTCATCATAGCATTTTCACTGCAGATATCGTAGAACTGGTAATTAATATGGACTGAGTTCATGCTTCTCGCTTTTAAAAACTCGACGAATGACCATGTATCTCAATAATGTGGTTAAATTTATTAAAACTTTAATAATAAATTAAGTTATTGAATTCCTGATTGCGAGTTGGTGTCCGATTTGACGCAAATCGTTCTATTTTTGTATAATCTATTTTTTATAGCATATAGGCATTTGAAATTTCAGTCACTACTGGATCATATTTAAAGGAAAAATACCCCTATTTTAGAATTTTTTGTTCGTAGAGTACGTAGATAGTTATGAGTGCAAAGAATTATGGTACCAAAGCATAAACAACTCATTTTAATCAATGGGAACATAGAGGCAACTAATGTCATCTTGCTTAACCATGGTATTGCTCTTTTAAAGAATTTTGTTAGTTTTCTGTGGATCTCCAAAGGAGAGTGAGAGAAAATAATTCAAAATAATCGTCATCAAATAATGCTGAATATCCAGCTTATCATTTCTGAATTCTGGCCACACAAAATATTTATCGATAAGAATGACAAAGTATGAGAACGACGGATGATCATAGAATGAATGACGAAAAATCAAAATTTGTGAAACATTAAAACATTTTTTGTAAGACCTTTATGTATTTCATAAAAACAGTGTTTATCTGATAAAATAAAAAAAGGAATTTCTAAAACTCATTTTATTCAATCGTAGGCTATAAATATTTTTGCTTATCCACATGACACTATGTATCGTAAAAATTATTAAAGTTTTAATATCAATCAAAAAGGGACACCTTTATCAGTGCTTTGGAATAAACTTTAACATCGATATACAGATTTTATGAAAAACTCCTTCAACAGATAATTATTTTTTAAGAATATTTCATTAAAGCAAATGCTATAAATAGTCATGGCATTAAGAATAAGTCAAATTAATAAAGCACATTGTGCGTATTTTTAGAAGAAAAACATTATATGTCGTAAATTAGTATGTATATTTGCTTGCAATAATTTTCCAAGCATAAATGTTTTTCAATATAAAAATATTTTAATTGTTTTCATATAGTATGCATTTATGTTATACATAAGCAAAATGACTTAAATGCATTATTGTAAAATTTCGAGAGAAATATATAGGGTGTTCAATAATTATTGTCGGGATTTCCGTACTTCAAGATTTTCGAATAAAAAACATTTCGCAAAATCCAATTACGTACTCGTAAATTACAATTCAAAGTATTTTATTAATGCTATTTAAGTGCACAAAAAGCTTATATTAAAGGTTTCACAATTTGCACTTTGTAGGCATTCAGCTGAAGGGCGGTTATGGGGAACATTCCATATTGTCATATGCGGTATATGTAACTGCACAGCCAATTGTCTCGTTGATTTTCGTGGACTACGAGTAAACGTTTCTTGGATTCGATCAACATTTTCCTGTGAAGTGCTCGGTCTTCCCGCTCACTTTCGGTTTAGAACACTATCAGTTTCCTAAAATTGTGTTTACCAGCGTCTGATAGAACTATCCGCAGGAAGATCTTTCTTGTACGTGGTCCTGGAGCGACGTTGAGTAGTTATGACTGATTTAGTTTCGAAAAACCATAATACACGCATTGCTTTTGCTTGCAAGGTTGCCATTTTTATTTATGACGTCATAATTACCCAGACTGCAAATGTGCTAAGATTGCTTTGTTGTCATGTAAAACTCTTTTTGTAATTTACGAACACGCTATCAGTTTTTGCGTAATGTTTTTTTATTCGAAAGTTATGAGGTACGGAAACCCCGACAATAATTAATGAACAACTTCCATTTTGTTCAAAGCTCTTTGTTATCCTAGCATTCCAATCATTCTTGCATTTAATTTTATATTGCTTCTATATCAATGAGTTTAATCAGCTGGATCGAAAGTCAAGAATCATCAATCATGACTTTCTTATCAGAACCTCTCTCTAACCATCGGAGCAAAATGTCTTCTCCGTACTCCGATCGGATTGATTAACATCAGCAGATGGGCGTTTACTTCCGTGCTGATTGAAATTAATCGGATAAAATATAACTGTAAGGGGAAAAAATCTGATATTTTTGGCAGAAAACAATATAAATATCTTATTAGCTGCCTTAAAAACTTTTAATTAAAGTATTTAATGCAAATTAATAAAATTTCACTAAATATATTTTTATATCCTTAATGAAAATTTTAAGGTAACATATTCTCGATTATCTTCCAAGGATAGTAGCGGTCGACCTAGGGCCACAACAGAGCGTGAGGACAGAGTGATTGTCCGATCAGCTGCCACAGTGCCTTCTTCATCTCTATCAACCATCAGACGTTCAACCCAAACACCAGTTTACACCATAAGATAAATACTGTTTATCTGTTTAAGAAATTTCTCTCTTTTCATTCGTAAATGATTTTTAAAACTGAATAGACTTCTATTTTCGCGCAAATAAATATATATCAAACAAATATTTAACTTAGGTAAGAAAGTAAATAGAAAATTTTTCATTATGTTTTTATGAATTTTGATTTTATATAATACTTATAGCTCCAGGGGCACCTTACTTATAGCTCCAGGGACATGAGCATGAGATGTTTCCAACACGGTGGTTGAATCCCACCAACCTGGAGAGTACACTAATAGGTGGAGGTAGGCTCTTCCCATTGATGACGGGACGTACTTCTTATGGGAAGGTTTGTACTGTATCGGTGATGGCCATTAGGACACAACAACAGTTCCCCTGCAGTGTTGCCGTTGCAGTGGTCCGGTCATTTAACCCTCGTGGTTTAAATCCGTGCGCCTTCGCGGGGGATCGGAAAGTCTGGTATGACTTTATATAATACTTATCAGATTTTACGTTTCGACTCAAAAATTTTTTAATATAAAAGAAATTTGATGCAAATAGAATTGAAATTACGCATAAAAGATTGAGATTATTACTAAGTTGCAGAAAATATTTTTCATGGAGCAAATATTGATAATAAGTAGTGAAATTTAAATAAATTTAGCAATTACTTCAATATATAACATTAAACTGAAACATGAAAATTAGTAAACATTCTAATGCTGTTTGAAATTTATTTCTCATAAAGGGCGGGTACACTAATAAGTGGAGGTAGGCTTTTCCATTGTTGACGGGAAGTACTTCTTACGGGAAGGATTGTACTGTGGCCGGTAAAAGCCCTTAGGACTAAACCACAGTTCCCTTACAGTGTTGCTGTTGCGGCGGTCAGGTCATTCCACGCTCGTGGTTTAAATCCATGTGTCTTCGTGGTGGGTCGGAGAGTCTGGTGTAACTTTATGTAATACTTATCAGATTTTACGTTCCGACTCAAAATTTTTTTAATATAAAGTTAATTTGATACAACTGGAATTGAAATTACGCATACAAGATTGAAATTATTACTATGTCGAAGAAAATATTTCTCATGGAGCAAATATTGACAATAGGTAGTGAAATTCAAATAAATTGAGCAATTACTTCAATACATAACATTAAACTGAAATATGAAAAATCGTAACTATTCTAATGGTGTCTGAAATTTATTTCCAATTAAGGGATATTTTTATATTAATCGAATAAAGGGTAATTTTTTCTCTTTGTCTAACAAACCCAGAAAATAACATATGAAATACCGCAGCCATTTCCAAACACTATCAAACGACGTCACGATATTTCCCAGATTAGTGACTATCAGCTCTTAGCATATAATGAGGTTTAATGCACACAAAATCATACAGAATTCTTGAAATCTCATTAATGGTTTATTGGGAGCATGTCCAATTGATAACATTTATTGCTCAATTTTCTCCGAAGAGATTCGATTGAGGCCATTTGCTCGCATCGTTCAATGAGTTCGAATAACTGAATAGAAATTGGGTTAAAGGACCAAATTCCTTTTATGAAGAAAATGGTTCCGCTAATTCCATCGAAGAGCACGTTTAATTTCCGTGTTGAAATGCAGCTTTTTGAAATGGAACATTCATTAACGCAATATCTTTTGAGGTAATGCAGCTCGAAACTCTCTGAAAATTATGGCTTAATGTATCTCCCGTGCTGAAAGACACGTCCTCGGGCAATCAATTCCCAATTTTCAAGAGTACCAGATCGTCCTAATCTTCTCAAAGGAGCAATCAGCGTTTTGATTAACTTATTGGAAGAGGATGTTAAACATGGAATCGACATTTTTAATTGCGAAAAGGATAATGTTATTCTCGTTTTAATAATCAATATATGCAGAACTTTTGCAGATCTTTTGAGGACATGAAAATATAATTTTGAATTAAATATTTGTCGGCATTAGATAAAAAATATTTTAACCTTCTTAATTTAATTATTATGAAAGACGTTATCTATCCGTCTTAATATTTTAATTAAGAACAATCTTTAATGTTTTGATAATCGAATTTTGCACTAAATTAATAAATTATTGTAAGAATTAAACAATTCTTTAAAATAGTCTTTAAAAACTCAGTAGACTTATGATTTCAAAAAGTGTGCTCTTTTTGTATAATAATTTCAGTTTGATATAAAGTTTATAACTTTCAGAAAAATCAACAGTGTAACCGTAAACAAAACTAGTTACCGTTGGGCGCTAAACACTATTCCTGCTAGGGAAAAACAGAACTCTTAAAGAAAAAAGCTAAATTTACTTAAATCTTTTTAATAAACATTAAAGGACATAACACACAAATTACAATACACTGACATACGATTAATACAAACAATTAGTTAAAAGTATAATAAACGGGGGAAAACATCATGTTTACTCCATGACTCCAGAACACAGACTGAAGTTTTGGGAAGTGACCGCTAGGGGGCAAGCTGGAAAAGTTGTCCTGTTACAACAGGCTAAAAAATATGGCTTAACGTATTTTCCGTGCTGAAGGACACGTCCTAAGGCAATCAATTATTAATTTTCAAAAGAAGCAGATTGTCATAATTTTTTCAAAGGAGCAATTAGTGTTTTGATTAAATTCGTGGAAGTTGAAAGTAAATTTCAAATCAGTATTTTAATTGCGAAAAGGATGAGGTTATTCTGGTGTTAATCGAGAATATATGCAGAAATTTCGCTGCTTTAAAGATCTCTTATAGACATTAATGTATTTATGAAAATATGATTTTCAATATAAACCTTTGTCGGCATTAGACAAAAATTCTAACCTTCCTTATTTGAATTATAACGAAAGATGTTATCTGACCATCTTGATACTTTAATTGCGGAGACAAAATTAAATAATGATCAATAAATATAGAATTTAAAAGCTATGAATTTTGTTTATATATGTGTCTGTTTTTAAAACTAATTAATATATGTCATTTGGTTATTTTGGTTAAAAACTTATTATCATAAAAATAATGGAGAATCATTATTTAATAATTATACTGACATGAATATAAGTTAAACAAAACATTATTTTTGGATGCATTCAAATTAACTTTAATAGTTAATTTTCATAGTGTTTTTAAATTAAATAATAAAATAATTATTCTTTAATAAATTTAATTTAACAAAAGAAACGCTCAATCGCAGTGGCGATTAGAACACATCCAAATCAATAACTTTCAGGCAATCACCATCCCACACTATAAATCAGGAAATATATATACTGATCCTTATATAAAGCTGCCATTAGGCAGAATTATAAACATACATTTTCAAACCATTGTCCATGATTTCACAATTTGTCAGATGAAACAAACTGGCAATGGCAATACTTTTATATGCTTAGTTATAGGAATAATAAACATATATTTTCAGACCATAGTCCATAATTTCTCAATTTGTCAACTAAAGTAAACTGATAATCTATACGCCTTTATAAACTATATATTTATATAATATAAAGAAGATTTATATATAAGAATAAAGAGTAGGTAATATCGAATGCTGTTTGAATAGATTCAATGTACCACTTATCAAAGAAAGGCGTTCTCTTCTTTTATTCCAAAACTAAGTCATGCTCCAAGATAGGAGCTATGAGATCATCTAGATCAAAAGAAGCGGCAAATAAAAAGTGCTTTCTGGCGTATTTATAGGAACAAATCAACAGAAAAAGACCAGAATGTAAAAATGTGTTCTTCGTTGTTTCAAACAGCATGGAATAAAATTCATCTTTTCATCTTCCGTATTCGCTGCTTCGATGAATGGGTATGTATCTTGAAGTCAATGCTTTTTTTCAATTTAATGAATGAAAAGAATTTGGTCCTGCTGTTTCATGTATATATACAGATGCTGTTGTTTCATTTCTCTTTGTAAAAATTGTTTTTATGGTTTCTACAATATTCCGAAATCAAATTTAGCCCACTATATATATAAAAAAATGGTATTTTCATGAGAGGAAAATGAATAAAATAGTAACAAACTAAGCGGAGTAAGTCAATTTTTATATTATTCATTGTACATTCTTATTGCATGAATTGTATATTCTTATTGTATTCAATGTATATTCTATTGTACATTCTTATTATATTCATTGTATATTCTTATTGTATTCAATGTATATTCTCTTCATTGCACGTTCTTATTGTATACATTGTTTATTCCATTGATTCTCATTGTATAAATTCTATAGTAAATTCAATGTTCATTCTTATTGTTTTATTTGTACATTCTATTCATTGTACATATACATCATTCATTAACATGTATAAGTATTCATAATTCGGAAAAAAAGCAAACAAACCAAATTCTGAGACTCTTTTTTTTTCTAAATTTATTATTTTTATGAAAACATTTTCAAGCGCACAGTCATTTCGAAATACGAGTTAAACGAGAGATTATCCCAATAAGTAAGAGTGGTTTGGAAGAAATCAGGCTGTGTCTGTAAAATGAAGGGGAAATAGAACAATGTCCACAATTGTTTGATGCTATGTGGGTATCAAAATTGATGTATTTTTCACAATTATATGCCAACATTTCAATGAATTGGACGAAACACTTCAAGGCACAAATAAAACAATTATCATCATGATGGATCTCCTTCACGCTTTTGACGCTAAAACTGCATGTTTTCAGAAACGATGTGGTACTTAATTATTATACCGTCCAACTTTATCGCCAAATTTAATGTTATAGCTAATGAGTTGCTAAACCGCCAATTATGGTAATCCACCAATGGTGTAATACGTTAATCTTTATCGCCAAAAAGTTACTAAACCGTTGGCGAGGACGGTATCATACGTAAATGCCCACGATGTTTCTACAAGAAACGACAAGGACTTCCTAAACTTGGAAAAAAACTTATCAGAGATTTAAATAAAGGGGGAACCAGAAAAAGAATTTATTTATGTAATTGATACTTCTATCAAGGAATTTTAAGTGAGGGTTCTTCAGTTCAAAGAATTACCGGAAATGCTCTTTATTTTACACCCTGATTTGACTTTATTTTATAAATTGAACTTGTTCCAATTCAATAGGTTGAAATTGAAGATTTTAAAATGTAACTGATTGATTTCTGGTCTTGTTCAACATGGATTCAAAAATTTATGAAAACAAGGAAAAGTTAGAAGTTATTGAATCAGAAAGATTAAACAAGCAATATAAGTAAAAAGCCAGTAACGAAATTTTGGAAACATGGAATTCGATTAAAACATTTAATTGTTTGAAGAAGCAGACTCATGCTATTTTAAGCATTATTTCATCTCTCTATGCCGGCGAGTCATTATTTCCAAAGATGAATAGCATTAAAGACTTTTTCAGAAACCGTTTGGGCGATCACTCCAATTTAGCATGCATTCTTGTAAAAGTAATATCTTACAATCTTAATATAAGTTATTTGCCATCTAATTTGTAACAACAGAAATCACATTAATGTCACTTTAGTTTAAATTTCACGTACTAATATACATTGCAAAATGTATATTTTCGTATTAAATAAATAGTTTTGAATTGTTAGTATTTAGTTTTACTATCTTCACAATAATTACAAGTCAAAATTAATTAACGTCTATACCACTTTAAATATTTCTTTTAAGAAATGGCATGTGACCTATAAAGGTTTGCCACCTCTAACCTATAGCCTCCCTTCTAGACTCCGGACATATATTTCCTCCCATTAAAATTACATATTTTTCAATATATCATTCCACAATTCACCAATATAAAAATTGGCCTTGATGTTTGATTGAAAGAATAATAACTTCAAAGTTATTTTGAAAAGGACTTAAAAACAATACTTGATATATATATAACACATAATATAAAAATACATCACGCTTAAGATGCGAAATAATGGTTTATTCCCATTTTTCTGTCTTAAAATACAGTTGACTTAAAATTTTCAGGCAGAAATGAAGCACAATTTTTACCATGAAAACTGGATTACAGGATTTTTATTAATGTTTTTTTGTGTATACAAGTTGAGAGATTATGATTATTCGTTGAATAATTTTTGTAGAATTAATTTTATAAAACAGTTGTTTGACAAAATGTTGATATACTGGAGAACATATTTAATGTAAAATAAGTTTTAGAAGAAGTTATTCTTCCACTAAAATTTTTATTCTGGTATAATAGCGAACTTTTGTGGTAATATCATTCAAAGAAATCCTACGATGAAAGACGAGAAGTAAATATTGAGTAAAACAACAGGACTACAACAACAAATTATATGAAACAAATTTTATTAAAAAAAACAATTTTAAACAAATGTTAAATAAATTTTATTTTAAAATAGCTGCTCAATTTTTAAAACCAACATGATTTTCTTATAAATATGTTATATATCTTTCAGGCTAATTTTTCAAATAAGATTGACTGTCTTATGTCATTGCAATATGTTTTGGTCATCTATCTACCCTCATAATAAATCAATAATAATGTTTAATTTTGGGAATAAATATCAGCATTAAGATTACGTTATCCGTAAGTGTATTTACTCAATAAGCAAACCTAGAAATATATTTGTGATGGACTTATTTTTGGACAAACTTATTTCTTATTAAGTTTCTTTGACATCGATTAAAGATTTAAGGTTTTGTCAAATAGATTTCTCTTTCCATTTGATAACAGTTCTTAAAGTTTTCTTAAACACACCGCTGTCTGTTGTTTGCTTTTAGTTCACAATTCGTTCCTATGTAAGCTAAAAAAACTATTTATCTTTCAATTTAATGGAGAGCATGAAAAAAACGCATTTAACCCATTAAATCCTTTTCTTCACTTATTTTTTAAGCAATTAAAGGACAATACTTTCGTCGTAGTCTGCAGAAAACTTTAGTTTATACAAAGCTAAGAGAAAAACAAACATATTTTGAAAAGTGAAGCTTAAAAGGGAATTTCAACCGTTAAAGCTTTTATAGAATTAGATTTATTTTTAAATCGGAAAGCTCAAATTTTAATTTTCTTAAAGTTTTGTTCAAAAACTGGGATAGAATTTTTTAAAAATCTATGTTTTCTATTTGACGATTTCAATGGAAATAGAAATGAAAAGAAAAGATTAACCTTCATTTTAAAGATTTCTTGAATTGTTTTATCTTTCGCAACCACAACAACACGAGCCTCAGCGCCCTTTCTGGGATTTGAAACTTCTAGAAAAATTCTAATAGAATAATTTCCTATAAAGCTAAAAAGGCATAAATAAAATCATAACTCTTTATTCCAGGAAACAATATTATAGATAAATTATTCTTAATTTATGATTCATTAAAATTAATATAAAAGATGAAATGTTTATAATTAAATTTTTTTCAAAAACTATAATAGTTTTTTAATATTATTTCAAGAATTTTATAACTTTTTATACAGCATAAATAATTAAAATATTAGTTAAAAATTTAATATTAATATAAAGATAATTCCATATTTATATAAAATTAGTTAAAAAAGAAAATAAATAAAAAAAACGTATAACTGCATTTCCCATGCATTAATTTCAGAAGATTTATCAACAACATAACTGAAAATTAAATTTCCTAAGTTTAAAAACAGCAACTTATTTTGAAAGCAATTGATTTCTTTAGATTTCTTAATTTTTTAACAATCTAAGAATAAGATGGTTCAGCACTGAGTATCCAAAAACTCCACAAAATTAGAGCTTTAAATCTCACAAAGCAGAATATTAATTCATTATTGGCTCCATTTATAATTTCATTATTCTATAATGAATGCCAACCATGACACAGCTTGGATCAGTTTTCCTTAAATTTATTTATGAAAATTCAATATTTTCAGCTACGATAATTATGTTTTAGTTAATTTTTAAAACATTACACGATGGCTAATGGTACAACAATATTGCGCCTCTGATCGCAGGGTACTCTTTACCTTATTATGCAAAAAAATTTAAAAAAATAGAAAATTATTTTTAATCATATAAAAAAGGAAACTATTATTTTTCATTTAAACTCGAGATTTTATGTATATGAAAAAGTCATTTACAGTATTCCATCATTTTTTTAAAGATTCGTTTCTTCTAAAATATTTCTTCTTCAACTATATAATGGACGAAGAAAATAATATTTCAACACTTCATATTTTGAGGGGAAAAAATCTATCAGAAATCAGAAATCCAGCAATAATATACTAATATTATTGCCCTTTTCTTGGAAATCCAGGATAGATTTACGTTTTTTAAAAAAATTTTAAATGGTAACCGTTGAACCTAATATACTTTTGTAATAGCAATGGATATCAAAAAGTTCCTATTTATAGAAATATTTGTTTTATAAAGTAAGGTCAAATATCTAACTGGTTCAGGTCATGTAATCAAACTTTTCTAAATAATCAAAACTGCATAAAGTTAAGATATTGCCCAATTTTGTAGATCTGATTATAGAATGAAAGATTCTTAATATTTATAAATATTTTATATTATCATTCCTTAAAAGTATAGACTTTCAATATACAAAGAAACAAAAAAAAGAAGCGTAGGTTCCCAAAGCATGCTTACCAACCCAACTTGACAATGTCCTTTTTTAGATAAAATAGAAATCCTTTGAGATAGACAATCTGACCAAAAGTGAAATTGAGAGAGTACACATAAATTACCATGTAATTTAGTATTAGAGAAAATCATATGGCTTTAAGTATCTCCATTTTTCTCAAAATAAGCAAGATTACCGGCTCAGAGGAGTAACAAGTTACGGTAACCAAAGATGTAACATGGCACAATTTACATGTTTAAATTACAAGAATTCGTTTTTTATTAGAAAAGGAAAATCAAGCAATTGCACAAAATAAGATTGTGAATTTGTCAGTAGTAAGCGCAAATAAATAGAATTGCTTAACAATATCAAAAATATGTAAGGGCAAAAAGTAATTTTTGTAATAGTTATTTTTTAATTTTAAAATCATATTAAAGCGACCCGATACCTTTAAAATGACTTTTTACAATTTTCACCTTAGCAATTGAAACTGTCAAATTTTGTACCAGTTATCATTATTGACTGAAGATACAATCTGACAAACGAACAACACTCTCCCCTACCGCCGAAGATCTAGATAGAAGAACTAGAAGCATTTTCATACTCTTTAGATATATTAACAGGGAAATATATTTCCTAGAAGGCTTGTGATCATGTAGAAAATAAGGAGTTACGCAATCAAAGGTGAGAATTTGGATACAAAAAAAAGCCGAAATACATAAAAAAAGCAAACTGAACAGTTATCCTCATATTATCGTTTTTTACCATAATAATGCAAACATTTCATAACAATCTTTCCTATCTTGTTTGCTCTGTCTGTCTTTTTACTTCATCTAGATATTATCGAACTATTCTATATGAATTGAATTTCCAAATGGGAATATCTTTTTTTTTTCTATTTTACTATTTTGAGAATCCATGCACAGTTTACTTTGTTTCATCCAAATAACATTTTTTTATTCAAACATTTTCAATAATTTATCTCAAAAGAGATCCATTACATAAACATTATACTTAAAATTTTGAAATATAGAGTGTTCATTAATTCTTGTTGGGGTTTCCGTACCTCATAACGTTCGAATAAAATATATTTCCCAAAAAGCAAACACGTATTCGTAAATTACAATTCAATATTTTTATTAATGATATTAAAGTGCACAAAAACTCTATATTAAAGCTTGCACAATTTGCACTTTGTAAGCATTCAGTTGAAGGCGGTTATGGAGAACGTTCCAAATCGTCGTATGCGGCATATGTAACTGCACAGCTGATTGCCTCGTTGATTTTCGTGGACTGCGAGTAAACGTTTCTTGGATTCGATCAACATTTTCCTGCGAAGTCTCTGTCTTCCTGCTGCCTTTCTGTGTAGAACGCTACCAGTTTCCTAAAATTGTGTTAACCAGCGTCTGATAGAATTATCCGAAGGAGGATCTTTCTTGTACGTGGTCCTGAAGTGACGTTAAGTAGTTATAACGTTAGTAGTGAAGCAGTGATTTAGTTTCTGAAAACCAAAATACTAACACATAGCTTTTTTTTTTGCACGGTTGCCATTTTTATTCATGACATCATAATTACCCAGACTGAAAATACGCTAAGATTGCATTGTTGTCACGTAAAATTCTTTGAGTTGTAATTTAAAAATACGTAATCAGTTTTTGCGTAATATTTTTTATTCGAAAGTTATGAGGTACGGAAACCCCGACAATAATTAATGAACACCCTGCATTTTATTTCAAGCTATTCATAATTTCAAAAACTGCTATTCATTTAGCTAATCCTAATGAGTATGCAATTGAATACAATACACTACTTTAAAAAATTGATGCAAATTTCACGGTTAAAGGCAACGGATTTTTAATACAATTAATTTCGTTGAGCATCAGACCATTTAAACTAGTGAGTATTTTAAACATTCTCTGTAAACACTCTGATGAATCACTTATGTTTTGGTATACCAATGCGAAAAATGAGGGCAATAAATACAAATCAATCAGACAGGCGGCAAACCTTTCCCTAGGGTCTGTTGAATGATTTTCTTTTGTTAATGTGACAGCAAATTGATCAAGTATAGCGTATTATTAAAAGACAAGATTTATTCTTGAAGATTAATTTTATATTTGGCACTAACCGAAACGAATAGCCCTAGTAGCACACAAATATTGTACAATATTGATCAATATTCGCAATATTGTTTAATATCATATAATATCGCACAATATTGTGCTACAGGATGTGCTACCTGGGAGTAATACATGGAGATAAGTGTCTACAGAAAATGATAATTTCAGGTATTGTTAAATACTTATAAAAAGTGGTTTAGAGTCATTTTTCAGAATTCAACATATTGAATTTTTTTCGAAATTCTTTGAATACTTCAGGAAGCACTTTATTAGCTTTGATTTTAAAATGCTAGAGATATTTTATCTGTTTCCCATGTATAAATGAAATTAAAATTATTTTAAAAAATTAATATAAATTATTTTAAAAATTAATAAAATTAATATAAATGAAATTAAAATTATTTTAAATATTGTGCTAATAAATATTTAGGATCAAAAATTAACACGCCAAAAATAATAAACGCAGAATTTAATTTCATACAATTTCAATAATAATAAAATTTAGATGCTGTAATAAATGCTACTGAGTTATTATTGGTTAAAGATATTAATAAATATTATTTTTACTGTTTAAAAAGTTTCTTCAAAATTTCGCGATTCATATTAAATAATTTTCTATTAATCAATTACTTTATATCTTCTTTAACTAAAAATCTAATAGTAATTAATAGAAAGAATGCAAACATTTAGAAACTAATTAACATAATTTTTTTTAAATTGTTAATTCGTGTTTAGTGAAATGTTGGCACTTAATCAATTTTGCTGGAATTCTTTCGTTTTAGTTTCCGTCAAGTATCCATTCTTTCTGCCGGAGAAAAATTTTATAGTAAAAAATATTCCATTTGTAGACTCTTCTTCTAAAAAGTCCCGTTCATATATTGCTATTTCATTGAATTACATAAATCAGTTTTAATTTATAATCAATGAATGCTTCTTTTTCAATAAATTCATCCTCGATTTTTTTGCTTCGAGGCATTTTTACAACTTTTTCTGTGATAATTTTCCATATTTTTCCAATCTTCATGAGATTTTAAAAAAATTGAGAGCATTTAAGAAATCATCTTTTTAAAGGAAAATACTGAACAGTTGATTTCAAAAAATCATAAATAATAAAATACAAGATTCTACAGGAAAATTCGCAAATTTCTGAAGCAGCGAGTATTATCGGTAATTTTTTCTAAAACAAAGAAGAATTAATTTAGAGATGTTTTATAATTCTTTATACTCTTATGAGTTCTAATAATCAGTATGCTCTTTCGAATCCCCAAATTTGAATCCATCGCCAATGAGTTACTAAACTGTTGGTGTCGACTGGCATCGACGGTCTAATATGTAAGTACCCATGTTTATTATGAAACAATGAATTATCTAGTTATAAATTAATTTCCATTGTACAAAGTAACAATTAAAAACAAAAACAAAAAGGTAGAAACATTTCTTATCAGAAATTATTATACATAATTGCAATTCAAAGGGAAGAATTACAAAAACCAATTCAGTTGTTTATTCACCATAATTCACAAATCATGCAAATAATTGCAGTCTATACGTACATCAGCTGTATCAAATTTATGGAGTTTATTATATCTCATGGACACCAGAGCTCTCTATGTCAATTAGATAATGAACTTTTTGAATGAATATTTTGAGTTAGTATGCAAATTTTATTTCTAATTCTATTGTTTGAATTTTCAAAACTCATTTATCGTGAATTTAATAGCATATTTCGATTCTAATTAGCTTCATGTTATTTTTCAAGATATCTGTTTATTTATCAGATCATAAATCAAAATAGTTAATTGTTGCAAAATATATTAATTTACACAAACAATAATAATTCATTGAATAAAAATTAATCTTAAGAGTTAATTTTTATTAAATCATAGCATGAATTATAATTTTCCTCTCAAATTGTTGAACATTACAATGCCACCTTAAATGGTTTAGTTCTTTAGAAATAAATTATTCAACTTCGTGAACGATTTAAAACGATTGACAATGGAAAATGTATTAACGCAAACGGAAATTGTTGAATAGTTTCTATAGCTTTGTTTCTTAATTTTAGATTGCACTAAAACAATAATCTTTAGAATTTGACTTTGCGTCAGCTTTCAATGAATTAAAAATTTTCTTGAATACAAGAGGTGAAATATCTGCTTATTTGCTGACAATATTCTAAAAATTAGAAAGAAAAATACCATGCATTAGATAATTTAGAATTTATTATTACATTAAAATGTGACAATTTTACTAGCGTCAGATGCCACCCTTTGTAATTCGCTAGTAACGCATTTTGTAAAATGAAAAGCAGATAATAAATTTTAATCTAATGAATTAAATATTTTCGATGATTTTGTGTCTTTTAATTTCAAATGCTGTTTTATTGGTATTGTCACAGCATTTAAATTTCAGTTAATAATTCTAAATGCATAAAATATAAATGCCAATTAGGAGAAGTTGTTATATAACGATATATAAAGCACATCATTCTGAAAAGTATCAAATTCAAGCCAATGGATTTATAATTTATTCCTTATTTTAGCTGTGTCGCCGATATGCTCATTTCTCTTAATAATGCATGCGCAAAACAGCTTGATTTATAACTTAACACCTCATTTTATTATCTGCTACCGAGTTCCTATGATTCCGTCATAGTTTAGAAGTAGTTGTAAATGAATTTTACAAAAAAAAATAATATGTGAGATTTATATGAAAAAAAATCCTCTCGTATAAGCCGAAAGGCAAATGCAGATTCCTTTACATTTGATCTACTCTCTCTCTCTCTATCTATTATATATACATATAATATTAGGTAATAACATATTACAAAAAGTCGAAGTTAGGGCATGAAAATCATTTTTAGCCCTGACATCAAATATATCACAGTTATCGAAAAACTTTCAATTCAAAAGTTGTTTTAATTAGGGACTAATTTGGCTGATTGATTTTTTTCTATCTTCAATTTTAAAAAGTTATAACGAAATGACAATTTCAACTTCCTCTAATTTCCATCTTTTTTCAGCTAGATGAAACATTTAATAAATTGCCTGAGATTTTTCGATTTCTAACAACATATTATAAGTCAGTTAAAATCAAACAAAATTCTTCTAGTTATCCGGTTCAAGAGAAAACACGAGCAAAGCATTATCTATATCTATCTATCTAAATCTATCTATCTAAATCTATCTATCTATCTATCTATCTATCTATCTATCT
>JAOUZG010038217.1:2070-15246 GCA_026289955.1 Argiope argentata | reverse complement strand
ATATATCGAATTGCAACAGTTAAAGGTAAGTATTATATGAACTTTCCCGATATCCTTATTGAACTCTTTTACAGCTTCAATTAATTCAACATTTGTTTTATTAATTAATAAACCAGCAAAACATTATTAAAAGTGCTTCTGAAGTAGACTCTCTGTGTACCGAAATCTTTGCTCAGTTCGTGGAAAGATAGTATAACAAAAATAAAGATGATGGAAATAAGCAACAAACAGAAATATTAATAGAGCATGAAAACAGTCTTAACGGTCACTATAAATAATCACTTAAAATTGCTTGTAGAAATTTATATTTTTATTTTCTAAAACAACCATGTCAGAAAAATGGCTGTAGCGTTATCCTAGAATTAAAAACACTTTTAATCACTTATCGTTATCCTAGAATTAATTACTTTTTTAATGACAATAGTTTCTTTTTCAGAAGAATATTTTAATTTTTTATTAATTTTTATTCTTCGATTAAATGCAGAGTTTAAAACAATATTTTAATATTGTGATAAAGTTTGAACTCATCCAACTATATATTAAAGCACGGGATTTTACCAATATTAAAATAAAAAATTTAAAACAAGTTGCACATTTATTTAGAAATTGGCATGTGTTTTATTTTGCTGGACTTATTAATAATTTTCATGCGCTTTAAAAATTTTATATTTAGTAATTCTTACTAAACGGATTTAACTAAACCAATGTTATTATAAAAAAACAAGGTGATATTAAAAAACTCCATTCCATATTAACTAAATATTACAACTCGAAATAGGTGTGAACAAGTTAATCACCAAAAACAGCAGCAGTCTGAAAAAAGCAATCAGATGGTGAGATAAATGACTACATTAAGATGAAGTCCTATCTCACATTAACTGCCAGAACTTCTATGAATTAATGTTGCAAACCCTAACTAAGCAATTACTTGCTTTGATTGGGGTTTGGAGAATTTGAGAACTCATGGTCCTCAGAAAGTATTTTAAATTTATCTTGTCGAAGAGGGGGGGAGGTATTTGAAAATGTTAAGTTTATTTAGGTAAAGGGAGAAGTCTTTCTCAATGGAAACCTCTAAAAAATTGGTGAAGAGACATTACATGAAGGACCAAAAATTTTCAAGAAGGATTTCAAATATATGTTCAAAAAATTTTGAATAGTATTATTTTTCGAATTAAAATATTTTTTATATTTTATTTTGTGAAAATCATGTGAAAAGATTAAAATGATTAAATTCAGAGAGGCTATACCCTTTAAAGCAGATTAGTAAAATTCCAATGCAGAGGAGAATATTATATCACAACCTAAGTGAAGCTATATTTTTTTAAAAAAAATTCCTGTGCCAACATTATTCCGATATCTTCACCAACCTTCAAATACATATGTACAGTTCTTTTATACGTGATTTGCGAAACTTTATTTTGTGTGTTAGGTTGCCGGTTTGGGGGTTGGTCATCCACCAGGTAGTCCGCTTGGTATTTCAACAGAGACAAAAAGGTTTTTATTACATCGAGCATCAAATATTTTCAAATATTTTCTTCCAACAACCACTGGGGAAGAATCAAACCACAAATCTAGTGTCATTCGCAGCCAGCATGATTCATTAGTGATATGATCGAGCAAAACCACAGGCTGGACATTGACATAGTAGGATATTTAACCCATAGTGAAAATCCCATAGTCCCTGAGACAGGTTCCAAAAGCGTTTATAATGTAATGATTTGATCCTGGTCGATCAAATAAACGGATAGCGTTTAAACACAAATGTTTTATTTACAGCTTTATACAATAACAAAAAAACACGTCCTCTAGGTTAATATGCTGTGAAATATTTACATCTGGGATAATAGTTCCCCGACTATCACAAGGAAAACTGACAGGCTGTTAGCGTATCCAGCTACTGCAGAAGCTCAAGAGATCTACAGATTATTTCCGGTAGATCTTTAATCAAGAAACTCGACATCACGTGGTATCTCTTCAACTGTCCAGCTCTTCAGTTCACCCACAACTCATCAGTTCAGCTCACAGCGCGTCTCGGATCAGCTCGACTCCTCGTCGTATCAGCTCCCTCTTCGTCTCTTCCTATCAAAACCTTCCATTTTAACCTAGGTTAAACTCCACCTCACAGGTTTGCATTGGTGCGCTAGAGATGTCGATCATCCAATAACTCTTTAGAAATATTCCCAATGGTCAGCAGTTAACCTTGGGAATATTTTCTACTCATCCACGCCCCCAGCAGACCCTTCACAATAAGGAAATATTCACACCTGGAGGTTTCATTACTTCTTTCTTCAAAGGGCCGTAAACGCATGTGTTGTTCACTATCGGAACTTATTCAAGTACGGGTGATCCCAAAGGTGAAATAGTTACATCTGGCTATTTAACACTTTTTCCCTCTTCAAAAGGCCGTAACCCGCAAGTGTGGTCTATTATCTAGACTATTTCTAGTTCAGAGGGTAACATCAAAGCGAGAGAAACACAATGTGCAACAAAGGAAAGAATCGTCTTACTGTTGGCCAGAAGTAACAATGCTCGAACATGTGCCTCTTTTAAAAGGGCAATCAAGTTTTCAGTTTTACGATTTCTTTGCAATACATACCCTATGCGTCTAGTCGCTAAATCTCTGAAGACATGAAACTTCCTCCAATAAAATGACCTACGGCACTCATAACGACTACATGAATAAGATCAAAATCGTGCCGACTCTAATGATTATTAATAGACCCCCTACTTGACATTTGAAACTGCTGTTCTCTCTCGTAATGAAACCAGTGACCTTGAAAACTTGACCACATGAAAACCATAACTAGACAATTTTTTTACTTTAAAGTTCATTCTCCTGAACTAATTTATTCCTTTAAACTAATGCCGGGATTTTATTTTCCCCTAGTTCATAATTTTCATAAGAATTAACTACTTAATATAAGTGGCATTAAAGCTATTTATCTGTTTAACCATTCTCAATTGCTTGGAGAAAAGATTTAATGGCTCATATTTTTAAATTTCGAAGAAATTCAATTGATCCATTTAGACGTATTCCCCTATAACTCGGATTTCGTGTCAGACGAAACGTAAACATTCCTTCTTATATAAATACAGTTCATTTGCTTTGAAAGCGCCCATTCATTTAAACTTAATCAGTAAATATTCACAGGTTGAAATCTAAAAGGCATTCAGAAATAAAACTCTTTCGAATAAAGTGAATCTGTGTTTTTAAATTGCTCCAAAAGTTATAGATAATTAAAGTAAGGCATAGATTCCAAACAACTTGGCTCCAATAGCTGAACATTTCATGAAGCAGTATTATAATTAATTAGAAAATGCTTAGTTTTCCGAATTTTGTTGTTTTGAGCATTACGCATCTGATATTGATTAATATACATCTTGTAAATAACAGTATTATTTTATGTCTTAAATGAAGGTTATTTTCATAAATGTTTACCATATAAGTGGTTATTCTTAGAGTTATAACATTATCACATACGTTTCTCAGAGGCTAAACATTTTCCTGTTTTACTTTTTTGTGTAAAAACAAAAATTACTGCTTTAAAAATTCAAAACTCAAGATTTTCCCGAATCTCTATGTTTAAGACCTCCCTGTGTTAGAAAAACCCACTTTTGGAATTTGTTTGTTCGACCCCTTCTCAGTACAATCTATTTGCCTAAAAATCTCTTTGAACTAGATGGAGGAAATTTCGTTTTCACCCAAAATTCAGAGATTTATGTCGAATTTTGAATGCAATCCATCTACATAAATCTCCTTTCTGGCTACCCAAGTACCAGCAAGCAATGGAACACAAAAAGTCGAATGCATAAAATTTCGTATACAGATTAAGCATCTTATGTGTATATTTGTATCAAATATCTCTAGAAATTGTCAGTCTGTCCTTCTGCATTTTCACGTGCACGTAATTGTAATAATTTGAAAAAAGCAACACCTATAATAAATGTAATCTGATACGCAGTTTTTGTATCTAATTTATGGATTATTTTTCAATTTTAAATCGAATTTGTCTAATGGATGGTCATGCCTGTACATTCTTAAGCATATAAATGTGAAAACTCAAAAATGAAGCACGTCAGATAAATGAAATTTCAGATAAATGAATATGTTCTTTTCACTACAATTATACGTCTGCGCCACATTATCTTTTTAATCATTAAAAAATTTAAGGCATTTCAATTTTATTTTTTTTGCGATATTACATAGAATAAATTGCTGATATGTGAAACACTGGAGATAAAAATCTGATCACTTATAATATTACCACCATTATACAAGTCCACAAATTCTTTCAGGTAGAGAGGGAGGTGAAATATTTCAAGGGTAGGTCACCAGAAACTTTCAAAAAGACTACTGTCTTTGATCTTCTTTTGACATTGAGATAATCAATTTGAATGTTTTTAATTACTTATTTAAATGAAAATCTATATTCTTTCAGCATTGAAAAAAATTATTAATTCTTCATTATGAAATACTTTAAATGCAACATATTTTTTTAAAAATTCAATAATACTTTGTAACACATGTAATTAAATGCATTTTCAAAAAAATCCTTTAAAAAAAGAATTTCTTTTTTAAATCAGGTACTTTTACATTTTTTGCTGAAATTGAAAAGTACAAAAATTATACTCGCAGTGAAGTTGAAAATATAAAACATAAAGTAGATATAAAATATAATACATAATATAAGTAGTCATCTACATTATATGTGTACTAAATATAATGCAAATAGTCCTACTAAATTGCAATGTAGAAAGTAATATTTTAAAGATAAAATAGGATGCATTCGAAAGTTTAAATAGGATGTATTTATTATTCATAATGAATAAGCATAGTTATATATATTAATAAATATATATAACTATGCTTATCGTTTCGTTAAATATATTAATAAAACAATTTTTATTAATATACTTAACGAAATCAATTTTTAAAAACATATTTCTATCAGTTCACTGAAATTGTTTTCTTGTATTTCGATTATTCTCAGGCATTTTTAATGGTAATTTTATAATGAATTATCACGAGTATTAATAAATAGTTTAATCAATTCTTTCCCCAAATTCGTCGTCAGCTGTCAGCAAATATTTAAAACCAAAAAGTAATTAAATTAAGTGATTAAATGATAATTAAGTTCTGAAAATACCAATAAAGCACATTATCACAGAAAACTCAGAATTATTCAACTTCAAAATTTCAGCGTATCGGAAAATTTAAAAATTCTACTTAAAATTTTCATTTTTGCTATCATCAACTTGTCAAGTTTTATGAGAGAGTTTAAAAATAATAATATCTTTCAAGTGTCAACCGTTTTCGGCAGACAACTGTTCTGGAGGAAATATTAATCTAATAATTTCGATTTACTCTCTTACGCTTTATCAGATGCTCATCGTTCCATCAATAAAATACTTTTAAGCATCAAATTGCGAAAGAGAAATGAGGTGCGTTGTTTTTATGCCTTAAATTGTTTCCTGTTATTGTGTTCACGAAGTTTTCTAACGATATCAAATTTAAATGACACACCATCTGCATGCAGCATAACTATCCCTATGATATAAAATCTAAATAAGCGTCATTTAACTAGGCAGCTTCATTTTCTTATGTTTTTTTTAAATTCAAGATTTATTTTCACATATTAAAATGATAAGGAGTATTTTATTAGTAATATGTAAACATTTTGGCACTTCTTCGTTATCCGGTGCCATAGAAAAATCGCCAAATGATATAAAATTCCGCCAAATTTTTTACAGCGATGTTAAAGCGAAAAATCGCCAACTAATGTATGCTTCCACTAAATTTCTTTGGAGATTATTCGCTGGCGTCCGGTTAACGGAAATGTTCCAAAATTTCTAACAGCATGCTGGATAAATTTTAATATGCTCTACATATTTAAAGAATGGCTGAAATAATCCTTCATCATATTGGTTTTTGTTGTTTAGAATGGCACTTTCCATAAATAAGTTTGCTGATGCTGTGATTTTAAGCCGAAGACCCATCTCTTGTTTTAAGTAGCACCAACTAGGGCCAAGAGTACGACTTAACTACTCACGCATCACATTCGCTTGCACAGCCCCTTTTTACCGAGGTTGGAGGGGGGTCATTCACACATTTCACAGATAGAAAAGAACAACCATACCCGAACTGAGACTCAAACCCAGATTCACGGGGAAGACGCGCTATCCCTGTGGCAGGTCGCCGGCCTAATATTGGTTATATTATCTAATATCATTAATGATTTAGAAAATAAAGAACAGCTGTAGTTTAAAATGAGGAAATAAACATTAATAACTGCCATTAAAATTATATTAAAAAACATATTTTTCGTTCTTTAGCTTTCAAAATCAGAAAAGAACAACGTGATTAAGTGATCTCAGAAATTATAGATATGGCAAAAATTTCGTGCGAGCAATGAAAAGTATTTTTGCAAATACTTCAGAAATGTAGCAAAATTTAGAAAACAAAGTCATTTACGATTAATAAGAACTCATTGAAAACATAATTTTAAATTAAAAATGAATAAAATTAATCTTGCATAGTCTTATTTCTGAAAATTAGCAATGGAAATTGCAAAATATATTTTAAATTTTAAAAAAATAAGAAAAATATATTGAAGCGTGCCTTCTTATGATCCAAAATACTTTTTTTGTCTTATTTGGCACTTCTTAACCCAACGATTAACCCTTTTGATGCATCTAACCGAGACACAGATTCGCATTCATAACTAAAAGAGGTAGCAAAACCAGTCAAATAATTTTCTCATCATAAGAAACATCTTTTTTTGTTAAAAGGTATTTCATAACATTTTTTAGAAATTAAGGATTGTTAATTCTACTCACACATGTTAAATACTATAATTTACATCCATGTTTTCTTCATAATATTTCGAAAATAACTTCGCTTTATGGTAGAGACTCGGTTAAGAGACCTAGTAATGACTTAATCCTGACCAATCAAATAAGAGGATAACGTTTAAAGATATTTTCTTTATTTACAGCCTTATGTAAACCAAAATACAACTCGTTCTTATCTAGATTAATATGATTGATACAATTTATAACACCAATGAAAATTAAGTATGGATAGTTTTCTCGAATAATTAAAAAAAACACACCATCACAAGGAAACTAACTGGCTGTTAGTGCATCCGTCTACTCTTAGGGAAACTTTAGGAATCCGCCAATCTTTATTGGGTGGATCTTAACTCAGAAGCTCAAGTCACTTGAAGTTTCTCTGACTTCTTCTCCAAAACCAATTCCCCCTTTTTTTCCACCCTACTTTCCAAAATTCTCGCCTTTTATTTTATGTCAAACCTTTGCCTCTCAGTTTGACATTGGTGCACTTGTGCTCTCTGTTTCCTAATCGTTGTTCAGAAAAAGCCTCAACCATCTCCAGTCAATGGTTAATGATTCATACTCGTAGCTGACACTTCAAAATAAAAATAAAGAATTATGTACAAAGGATTTGACACTCTTCCCCTTAAGATACGATTTATTTCCTTAGAACGACGAAAAACGCATATATGGTTCTTTATTTGAACACAAGTAATGACCAGATGGCCTACCAAGGAAGACGACCCCTGTCTGGCATTCTGGAATTACTTAACAATGCTCAGGGAGTGACACAGCCGGCCAGAGATGGCAATTATCAAGTGTGGGGGCGGGGGACATTACAGTGGTTAACAGGTGTCTCAAGGGATCTGAATCTTTACAACCTGAGGAGCATAGATGCTACTGTATTCTATTCTATAGAATACAATTCTATTGTAGAATACAGATTCTATTGCATAGAATATCATTCAGATATGATACTAGTAGCCTAAAATTAACCAAAGGGAACTCTATCTTTCCTGTTTATCTAACTAACAAGAATTTCTTTTAGTACGAAAAAGTGTGTAGGCACCATTTCTTAGCACTTTAACAACCAAGCATATTTTGAAGAAATGAGAAAATCTCGAATTTTTTTTTTTTTATTTTTTTGACACTGTATATGTTAATGAGGATGTTGCTTCACCATGCAATGATAAAAAGGATATACAATGAAAAATGGTTTATTGATTTTCTTATTTTCTTTCACTAAGCTGCTAAGAATTAATTGATAAAATTAATTGTTTAGTTAAAGAATTTTAGATTATTTTTTATTACAAATAATTCATATTGCCATTCACTGGACACATTCTTTTAATGTAAACTACATCTTAAATTAGAAGGCATGCGATTTCACAATTCAACTAGAGAGAAACAACGACCAAATGCAACAATTTCGAGTGTTTCGGTATTGTTCTTATACCTTTTGAAAACATATTTTCAGTGTTATAATCCTGTTGATAATTTTCTAAACTATAATTTGAGTATTTTGAAATATTTATATCAAAAGTTATATTTCTATTCAAAACTGACTTGAGAACATAATAATCTGTTAAGTCTGCGATAATTGAATTTTAAATTACAGAGTATGGCTATACCATTAACCATCAGATTCTCTACTTAAATATTATAACTACTTCACTGTTCAAAAATGGAGGCTTATTAAAAACCTTCAACTTAAAATTGATCCACCATATAATATGACCCACTAGTTTCGAAATTTAAATAATGTAGAGATTCATGATTTAAAAATTAATGATGAAACTTTACTCAAAATGTTCTAATATTTTCAAAATTAGCGACGGTTTAAATTTTTGATAACTAATCGTTATACCCTAAACTCTGTTCTGTTTACCGGTACTAAAGAGCTACTACTTTCAACTCTGTATAATATTTTAGAATTCACAACTTTTATTAATAATACTGAATTGATTAATATTCTAAAGCTTTAGCGTATATGGCATTTTGAGTCTCAAAATTGCCTCATTTATGCAACGTTGGCTTAATGTTTTCTTTTGAGAATATATAATATACAATAAAGTATAGCAAAAATCTTTTAAAGAATATTCTTTATTAATATTTATTACAAAGCCAAACGAATTGGCTTCGCAATGTTTGGAATCGGTCGCCTTATTGTTTCAAATAAGAAGAATTATTTGCAAAAATAAATACATAAAATTTGCTGCTCATATATTTGCATAAATAGCTCATAAATTTGCATGTATAGCTTTATTTTAATACATAATTTCAATTAATACTAAATCTGAAGTAGCATGGCGGATGAATCTATTTTTAGAATCAAAACGGATACAAAAATCCCAAAGAAACTTTGAAAGATCCAGAACAACCTACTTTTTCATCCATATTTCCAAAACTATTTCTTAATGATTCTTTAAAGATAAATCTACATTCCATGAGCACAAAACGATAGAAAACTAAAATGTTCTCTGTGAAAACATCCTCTATGAAAGTATCTACCTTGTAAATCTTTTAGTTTATCTGCAGATAGAATATACCAAAAAATGCTTCGTTATTTTAGCAAATCACTTTTTATCCTATAGGAACATGATGTTGTTTTGATTTGAAATTTTTGAAGCCTCAAAACTCGTAGGCAACACATTGGGGATGCTTTACTTTTGAGTCATATTTTTTTATTATTATTATTTTCTTTTTGGGGTTATTGGAAAATAATGCAGAAGCTTGTCACATTTGGCAATGTATCAACAAAAAATCATTTAAAAATAGAAAATTAATTTATAATTCAAAAGTTTAAGACAATGGCAACGTTGTAAAATTTTTTTTGTTGTTGTTAAAATATTTTTATCATGTGAAGACATGGTGTTGCCTTGGTTCGAGGTTTTTGAAGCTACAAAATAAAGGAACAGAAAATTGATGATTTATCGCTTTTGAGGCATCCATTTTATGAATTTATAGTTATTAGAAAAGAATAAAAATGGCTGTCACATTTAATGACTTAACACCAACAAAAAGTTACAACTTCGCTAGAATGTCTGCCATGTATCTGATTCTTAATCTATCGACGCATGCGTATTCTGATAGTCACGTGATTGTTTCAAACTTATTTAAATTGGTTAATGACTTAAATTAATTATGACAAATAACGCCTTAAAATAATAATGTTCTCACAAGATAGCATGACATTTAAGATAGCAGATTTCAATTTTCATGTTTTTAACATTAGACTGGATAATAACGTTAACAATTTTGAGTTATAATTGTTGCGTATATTTTTATTTAGAACTTTAATTAAAAATTTTAACCATAAATAAATATCTTCTTAAGTCTGCATATTTCTCTTTATTCTATAAAACTTTATTTGTAAACATTAATCCCTTTTCGGTCGTTTTTTCTTTATTGGAAGGTAACAAAATAGGCTAAATTAAAAACAACATTGAACTTTATTAAAAAATAAATTTTATTGCAGGAAGTAATTACTTGCTTGCAGTACAATTCCCAGAAAAGCCTTTGATGAAAGGAAACAAAAATACAAAGATAGTTTGTTTTAATTTTCCATACACATAAAATTAATTTGTGAGGAAGATAACGAACTAAACAAATTAGGCTTAAAAGGAAAAGGAAGAAGTTTATTTTATTAGCAAAAAGGGTTTCTCCTTTTTAATTTGATGTTTTTCGTCAAAAATTGATGACTTAAATAATGAAATAAGTAACTGTACGATTAATTAGAAGCCCATCAAAATAAATAATTAAACAGTGGTGTATTTTTTTAAAACTTCGTGTTACTTTATTCACATTTTTCGAATTTTAAAAGGAAATTAGAAATTAAGTATTAAATGAAGAATAACATAAATAATATAACATGGTCTTTATTACAACGAATGAAATGATTTTGTGTGTATAAAAAAACCAATAATTAAGAACAGAAAAAAGTTCTACAAAAATCAAGATTAATTTTAACAATTTAAAAAAATTTGCATTAAAATTTCAAAATAAATTTTTTTATGTGAATGGTGAAAATAAATGTTAAGCTCTTACTAAACCTTCATAAAGCTGGTTTTTCACGGCCTTAGTCTAATTAGAGAGCCATTCATTAGCTACATCAATAGAAAGAAAAAGACTATATTTTGCAAAACATCGTTGTTGGCAACTTGCCAGCTGACGACACTGACGCCCTCTAACGCTGTCCGGGAGAAAAAGATAATTGTACGAAGAACTGTATTAGAATCAAATGAAAAATATAAAACGCGTTATCTGTTTTCTTTTTCGTTGTAGCTTTAGCCTTATAAACCAAAAAATATCATTCGAGCTGCAGGGTCCATTTTACTTGATCGGCATATTACCTGGCTACAGGCCCAAGCGTCGCAGGTTCGTACCGCGACTTTCAAACGCTACACTGGTGACCTTGACAACACAACCTTCCGCTACATTCATTCGCCATAACACTTGGCACAGTACAATATCGTTCGCTTCTTCGCCGACTCACTGGTGGGGAAGTACTGTAGCGTTAGCCTTATAAGCCAGATAATATCCTTCAAGCTGAAGGGTCCCTTTTGCTTGATCGGTATGTTACTCAGTTACAGGCCGAAACGTCGCAGGTTCGTACCGCAACCTTCAATCGTTACATCGTCTTTAATCATAGATGTGTAATGTCCGTAGTCCTTGTAAATTTTTGTTTCAATATAATTAATTTTAAAATGTTTGAGGTTGTTCATCATTTTATTACCTACGCAACCGTATCCAGAGCGACAAGAACTCATAAGGGGTAAGTCCCTCTTTTAAACTTTGTATTTTTTTTATTAGAAGGATTGAAAAATAACAATCGTACTTCAAAACCGGAATCAATCTAAAATAGTGTTCTGTTCACCGATGAGAGCAAATTCAATCTGCTCGGAAGCGAAAATGTAAAGGAACAATGTGGATGGAAGTAGGAAAAGAACTAGATCCTAGGAATAATGTTAAGAGTGGGGTGGATCCAGCCTAGTTTGGGGCTGCATGAGGAGTAAGAAAACTTGTCTTCATTGATTCCATTATAGATGGAATAATATATCTTGACATCTTAAAGAATAATTCACAAAAAAACAAAAACACTGACAAAGTGAAATGTGGGTAAAAATTTTGCCTCCCAAGAAAACTATAAGCAGGAACATACTGTTACAAGCGGGCGAACGCGCACCGAAGTAGAAACGTTGGCGACGCTTCACTAAGGCTTCGTCGCTTCTATAAAAGTTAACATTAATCATAACACTTTCAAAAAATTTGGAATAAAATTTCAAAATAATAGTTTTTATGTGAATGGTGAAAACAAATTTTAAGCTCTTACTAAACCTTCATAAAGCAGGTTTTCACGGAATTAGTGCGTTAATGTTAATTTTTAACTTAACATGTTAAAAATTAACATTAACTTCATTCGAGTTGACTTGTCGAGAATATTCTGGTAGCCCCAAAAGAGTTCTGGCTGCGCCTCGTTGCTTCTAGTGACGCTCGCCCGGCTATATAAGGGAAGGGTTGCCGTAAGAGTGAGTGAGTGGATTAGCTGAGAGTCCTCTCTCTCGGAAGAGAAGCGTTTCGCTGGACTAGCGGATTATCGCTTGTTATTAGTGAGCTGTGTTTACGTTTGTTGTTAAAGTTGTGTTATTGAGCTCGCTGTAATTTGCTGTACTATACGATATCTGTTTTTCAGTCTGTATTTATTAAGGCTTGCATTTACGCTGTAAGTGACTGTTGACTGCTGGATTGTTCTTATCTGCAGTTTTACATTATTAAGTCATCCTGTAAATACCTGTAATTAAATTTGTTTGAGCCGTCCTGAAATAAAGTCCATTCAGTCCGAACCTCTACGCTAATAACGTAACAATACGATAAGAATAGTCAAGTGGCACTTTTGTACCACTGCAAACAAATGCTGTATACTCCACCCAAATCCACAGAATTAAATGTCATAGAAAATTTTTGAACTCAGCAGGAAAAATAGATCCATGAAAATCCTATGACGAGAATGGAGGAATTAAAGAAGGCCTTAAGAGAAGAATGGACAAAATTTTGTTTGAAACAACAAAAAAGCTACTGGAATGCATGCTTAGATATTTAGATCTGTGATTCAGACAAATCGATACGTGACTAAATATTACTTTGATATCTATATTAAAATTAATAAAGGTTTATATTCAACTAATATATGTAAATTTTTCTCCACTTGTCATATATGTTATTTTTAAAAAAATTAATTCAATCTTGCAATTCTTTTCTTTACATAATGAAAGAGCATAGCATGATTTTCTTATAGAAAAATTCAGCTCGTTGGGTAAAAACATACGAAAAGAACATTTAGGCGTA
>JAOUZG010038212.1:0-13384 GCA_026289955.1 Argiope argentata | reverse complement strand
AGCTGCACGCCCCTGGTGGGACTCGAACCCACAATCTTCGGTTCCGGTGACCGATGCCTTATCCATTAGGCCACAGGAGCGCTATAGCCTCTCCTTTTTGCATTTAACTGCCAGAATTCCAGAACGCTGATTAGAAATTCAGTCTCCAATTCTGGTGACATGCGCCTTAGCCATTATCCTTCAATAATGGAAAAAGGAAGATTCCCGCAAAGTGGTTGATACTCGCCGTATTTGTGGGTATAGAACTCTTGGGAATATGGCACCCTGTACTAATAACGGAAGTTGCTTCCAATGAGTTGGTTATATATGTCAACTCATTTTCCAATGATAGTTCCTGTCAATGCTTTCACGATATTCCAGTCATTCAGTAATTTGCCGACGGCTTTCGGGGTGGAAGAGAAGGTTCGATTGTGTTTACCCGTCGAGCCAAAGGTGCACGATAGCGTTATTTTTTTTATATATAATTGAAGGAAAAAATGTGGAATATTCATTTTAAAGAGCAATTCATGAGCCGAAATTTCCCAAACATGATTAAGAACTTATAGTCTATCCAAACCATGAGAAATTAATCACCTATTCCTTTTGTCGAAAGTCTTCGATTGCAAAGACCGACGCTCTCTATTATGTCACTCGAGAACAACAACCCAGCGTTTTTAACTATTACAAAAGAGAATCCCGTATCTTTCTTAGCTACTAGAACTAACTATTTTTAAACTAGCTACCTTAAACGAATAGCCAGTTGGCAGAAATTATTAAATCTCATATACATGATTTGATGTTCATTATTACCTCAATAAAGTGTTTTAAACATAATATTTTGGAGGCATCAAAAGGCTATGTTATTTCTTCAAGAAATTAAGTGCCAGAGGTCTATTAACATGTTCGATTACTGGACATCTAAATTCTCTATTTTCAAAGAACAAAATTGTGCCAGATCTGCTAGCAAATCAACGCTTATCATGATATTTATTAAGTATCGAATTCATCTGTATATTTAAATTTGTGTTAATGCTATCCTCAAATATCAAAACACAGAAGACAATCTCACTTTCATTTTCCCCCCTTAGTGATCTATGGCCTTCTTCCTTTCCAGATCTTAATCCATGTGATTTTTGGCTTTACGGACAATCGGAGAACTCTACCTAATTTTAAACACAGTATTTAAAAACATGCTTGAAGTATTTCCTAGAATATTACAGGCAGTTGTGGTCAATCACCGTCTTCAGGATTCCAGACTTCAGCCGAAATGATGGCCACCATGTTAAGCACTCTTTGTTGTAAAAGGTTTTGTAAATTATCATAAATTTACGTTAGGTATATAATTCATAAAAAAAACGTACTTTTGTGGAGAAATTTTGAACTGATATATATTATAGCCATAATTTTATAATATTTATACTATAATTATAATTTGATATGCACTCAAACAAACTTCTATTCCTTCATTATATTCTACAAGAAATTCCATTATTTTCCAAACAAAATTCAGTTTTATAATTTTTTGAACATTAAAAAATAAAGTTGTTTAATTAGGGGTACTCTAAATATTAAAGTGCTGAAAAATAAAATAAAATTATAGTAAAACCAAAAACAAAAGTTCAAAAATACACTTTTATTAGCGTAAAGAAAAGTAGATTCCCTTTATTCGAAGAAATTAAAAATATGTATATCAAACCCAAATCTCAAAAATACAAAACTGCTGGAAACAAGACAAGGAAATTAAACTTAAAGGGTAAATGACATCGGAAACAAAATTGCTAATTAATTATTAAAAAGTTATTATTTAAAAATGAATGAAATTCCAGTTCACATGAGTTATTCTCATAAGAATTCTGTTTCTTTTGGATTGTGTATTTTTGATTTAAAAAATTGATTCTCAACCTTATAGCACATTCATAAAATTGTGATTTTCAAACTTAATAAATTTCTTACTATGGCGAAGTTTTGTTAAATATTTTTGTTATTTCCTTTTTGTCGCGTTTCTTATTAATGAATTGAAAAAAAAAAACTTTATACCTTTTTGAAAGAAAATTTCAAATTCCAAAATCGACAAGTAGCATTAAAAAAATTGAGTTTTTGCAAGATTAGATGACAAACGAATATTTTATATAAAATATACCGGATATTTATCTCAAGAACTTTGATTGTATCAATTCAGATCGATTGAAAAATGTCAAACTTTATTTAAATTGTGAAAATTGTTTGCTTATCTCTTTCATTCGAAGAAATATTTGCATTTATAATCTAGTAAACTGTTTGTTTATCTCTTTCATTCGAAGAAATATTTGCATTTATAATCTAGCCCTTTAACCGGCTGGAACGTAGAAAGTCGCTCCAACGTGTCTCTTGAAAACCGGCAGGAACGTAGAAATCCTCTCCAACGTGTCGCTTTAAAACCGGCAGGAACGTAGAAATTCTCCTTCCGCAAATATCTCTTAACACGGCTTCCCCGTAGAAAGTCGCCATTGCTTTCCCCCCTTAAGGGCAATAAACGAGGTGGGGGATCGGCTTGTTAGAGGTAATTTTCTGGTTTCCGCTGGCAGTTAGAATGTGGGTGGTCCCTCCAATTAGGGGGATAAACTCCTGAGAATAGGAAATCCCTTTCTTGTAAGAATTCGCGATAACAGGACCGATTGGTGATATGAGCTGTATATTTCATTCTTTATTTCAATATTTAATTTCAAATCCTAGAGAAAACTGTTATACTTATTAAATATAGGAAAAACCTCATATTTACATGACAAAATTATGTATAATAGTTAAGGATTGTGATTAGTTCATAAAAGCGGGTTTGAATTTTCTGTACTTGTCTGATGAAATATTAAAAAATCACGTTTGAACGGTTAATAATACTTTTATTAATTAAAAAAACCCTTATATATTTTTTCCATTTATTTTCGTCCCAATTAATAAGCGACACAAATATTTATTAATAAACGCTATTTTAACTATGGCTTAACCGTTGTATGTATTGGGCAAGGGAAGACAAATTTGAAAACTTTTGGATATAATTCTTTATTTATTTTTGACTTTTTAAATTTAACTTTAGGAAAAGTCTTGTTAATTATTTCTATAAACGTTTTTTTTTTATTTATCTTGATAAATATAGCTACTATTTTTCTTTTTTTACTGTTTAATATTTTTTTTTATTTTACTAAGTTAATGCAAGCGTTATTTACTACCTTTTGCAAATCATATTTGTCTTTTTTTTTCGGGGGGAGGGTGACAGATTGGAAAAAAAACTGTTTCTTTTATAAATATGAAAAATATTTTTTTGGAAATTATATATATTTATAATATAAAGAAAAGAATAAAAAAAGAAAATGAATATTTTTTTATTTATAATTTTTTTCAAAATATAAAAACATTTTTTAGAGATTATATATTTATAATATGCAACTATTATAAATATATAGTTGAAATCTCTATAAAAAATCAAACCACATTCATATGAGAGGAAGTTTTGTGTCTTCTGAAAGGCTGCGAAAAGCGTAAAAGAAACAACATACATAGTAATTATAAGGACTTATTAAAAAATGTTTAGCATATGAAAGAAAGAAAATATATTTAATATTTAATACATGATAAATTTTATAGAAACATATATTTATATTCTACAAAATTCGAGTGAATTTAATTCATATTTTTTTGAAGAATGGAAGGAATAAATGGAAAAGTGTAATTATAATTATTGCTTTGCATTAAAGCAGTATTAGGTATTTAATGAAATTAAACAAATGCATTAATGGTGGAACTCTATATATTCTAACTGTTTGAACGTATCAGAAGGTAAAACTTAATAATGAGTACTGATTTACATGCATAATTAAAAATTAAAGTAAATGCTATTATAAGCTAATCAACTCATTAGAGAGTTTCATTTTCGCTCAAGTCTTAAAAAGGGCACCGCATTATAACTTTTATCTTTGTATGTAAAATTTGGCGATTTTACAATATGCGCCATATGGTAATCAATTATTATCAAAATGAGAATAATATTCCATGTCTCTGATAACGACAAAGGGCTTCCGTGAAAAAATTATAAATATCTCGTTTCAAACGAGTGATAAAAGTGATAAATAGAATGAGTGAAATTTTCTTTAAAAATTTATTATGAAGGAGCATGTTCCTAATTTTCCTACACTGAAGACATTTATAAAAATTATAATTTTGCTGCACATAATACAAATTTAGTCTATTAAAGGGAATTATAATTTTTAGTTTTAGGAAGATTTAATCTTTATATGTCTTAAAGTTTAATTTTAACAAAATGAAAAAAAAAATCATCGAAATTACTTCAATTGGACAGAGCTAGAGAGAATAAAGTGTCATATAAATGAGGAAAAGAATTGACATTTTTCTCTATTTTTTAGGCTACTGTTTTGCTCGATTAGAAACAGCCAATTTAGAGATCAACAGTCCAAAATTGACTGTGCAAAGGTTATTTCAACTTTATTACGTGGTGTTCATACAGAAACACCATCGACGTCTAAAATCAAACAAATAGGCCGTTTCTTAAGCAAAAACAAATCTTCCTTTTTCGAAGATTTTGTTTGGAAAGACAAATATTGCTTTGATCTAGATAGAAGAACTAATTTCCCATTTAGCAAAATTTTCACGTTTAGAAAAGCGAAAACATTTCTTCTTGCAAGAAATGCATCATAACTTCCAGTTTTCTGTTCATATCCTGCATATTTCTGTTTTTACAAGCTCTTTATTTGGCCCCATTTTCAACAAAAATATACAGCATGGTACCGATAAATTCAGTTAATTTTTAATGATATTATATCTGAACTAAGAAATGAATTATCTTTATCAGTGGATATTTAATAAATCTTTTCTGACTAATTCAAAAAGTCATTCCTTATATCACATGAACTCCACCACATATGCCCAAGTGTTATTAAGATAATGCAATTCTGTATAGATGTCAAAGAGTTAATTTGAACCAATTTTTAAGCCCTTTAATTAATACAAATCCAGGTTATTTTTAAAAATAATTTATTGAAAGGTTTTAAATATGTTATGTTTTAACGAAGCTAAACATATAATAATAATGTTAGGTTATTCTTTTTTTTTGAGGTGGGGTTAAGGTGGTTCCCCAAAGGGGCTTAAATTAGAATTAAAACTATTTCCTAAATTTGATGTTCATATTAAGAAGTCTATAATTACTCTCAGAAAGCAGTTATAATCATTATCATTAATTGGAGTTGGATAAAACTAAAGCATTTATATGATAATTAATATAAAAGGACCCCCAACAATATGTGTGCTTTTATATCTCGAGGAATAAACGAATAAAAAAGAAATGCTGCAGTTCATAAAATATAAAACTTGAGTTTAGATTTTATATGTTGGCTTGAACTCGAAAATCAAAACCTATTTTGTATTATTGTGAAGTTCTATTTAGATGATTCAATATGAAATTTTCTTATTAATTCTATTCTGAAAATACTCCTTTTAAAGTAAGCATTATGAAACAAATTTTCTTATAAACGTAATAATTATAATGGCAAGGGAAACAAAATCTATAGAATGATAATTGTGCAGAAATCACAAATCATTATGTTTTCTGGCCAATTACATATTTTGTTTTGTTAATTTATACAGTTGTATCCCTAAAACCTGAATATGAAGCCACAACTTATGTTTTGTCATATACTCAAAATTCAATTACTTGAATATTAGATATCCTATTCTATCTAAGATATAGTTTTCAAATTTCGCGTGTGAAAATGTTCTCTTTAGACATCTATTTTCTTTATCTTTTTTTTCTTTTTTTTTTTTGTAAAATATGTATGCATTTTCTATCAGACATTACCGAAGTTCATTATCAAATTAACCCACTCGTGCATATTTTTTTCTTAATTTTTTTCATTATGAATCTGATTTATATAAATGTTAATGTAATTTTATTTTTACTAAAATGACATAAAACATGAGTATTAGCGAGATTAAAAAACATAAAATGACGGGAAAGTTAAGGAGATTAAAAAATTTTGACTCTTTTATATCTACAACAATTATTATTATAAAAATTTTATACACCTATAGCTTTTTTAAGTCCAATTTTCAAACCTTATTTCAACTTCCTTCCAGCGATATTGCAAATTAATAATTATTATATAGGTTTGATATTCTAAAATTTGATATATCTGTATTAATTAGGGACAATTTTTTAAAGATTATTTAATTATTTTTTCTATATTATAATCAGAGTGGATATTAAAGGATTTTTCTATATTTAGTATAAATTATAGCTTCGCATAATATAATATTCAAACAAATTTAGTTGTTCTAAGGAAAGGCTAAAAATGTAATAATTTTATTTTCAGTTTTTAAAATTTCAAATATTAATGGACATTTGGACATTTGCTTGCCTTATATTTATATGAGAGAAAACAAACTTTCTTTTACTTTCTGTTGAAGACAATTTTATTCAACTTATATAAATTGTTATGTAATTATTCAATTTTTTGATGGTTTCTATATAAGGAGTCTTTTCCCCAACTAAAATATTTGACTATTTTAAGAAGGAATTTTTTAAAGCAAAACTACTGTTTAAATTTATGATTTGCAAGAAAAAAATATTATAATTTTATGCTAAATAATTAAAATCTTTGAAGTATAATATCTGTCAAATATGGTAACAAATACGTGTTAGTAATAAGTACTAAGCAAAAGCGTTTGCTTTCAGTTTCATCATCATCTTTTATCATAATCTTTAAGATAATTAGATAAAATTATTTAGCAGTAGACATGTGCGTTTTAAAAATTTCTCTGCAATATCTCAACATTGTAAAGTCTTAATGCAATATATCAATAAAAAAAACAAGAATGAATAACCAATGCATGAAAAGTTATTCATATTACCTAAAAGAATTTTATTTCTTCAAGTTTACACTTGTTTAGTGTTTTCAATTCTATTTTATTACTACAAATTATTTATTATTTTTTATTGAATTATTTTTCCAATTATCCCTATTTATAAACTGTTTTTTTTTTTTCAAATAAAAATCCATTATTCAATGCTTTAAAATAATTTTACAATTTTGTTATATTAGCAAGAGTTGCAAGGCAGTTCTTTAAGTCCTTGCCAAAATAATATTTTTCTACTGTTCGGTTTATTCTATTATCTAGATTTATATATATATTCGCTCTCCAGTCTCTAAATTTAATCTAACCCCTAATCTAAAATAAATTATCAAAAATGTAACTAATGCACTTAAAGAAAATTTATCAGTTTTACCGTGAGAAAAAAAGCGAATATTTCTAAGGCAATGACTCTTAATTATCTGACTTAACCTTATCAATGACTTAATCTTAATCTTATCTTTTCATTCTCTATAGCCCCCCTAAATGCAAGCCAAGTTTTCCTGCTAAAGGGAATTAAATACCAGAAAACCTACAATGTGAGCGCAAATGACACTCTCTAATGATTAGACACTACTGAATATTGTTTAGAATACAATAGAAAAATTGCCCCTATTAGAAAATTCATTTCTAACGGACTTCCTGAGATCAATCCTAATAGCAACTTTCAAAAATGAAATAAAACATTTTCACTATTGCTTGATTCTACACTTGAAATTTATCTAAAATATAACAAAACCATACCACTGAAATAAGTTCAACATTAAAGAATGAGTTAAATCATATCTTGATAACAACAATTGGAAAAATTGGTTTGAATTTCATTTTCACAATGAAATATATTGATGTAAAATATTATTAAAGATAAATTAATACACACATTTCAAATTAATTAATTCTCTTTTTTTAGAATTACAACGGGAAACTTTTAGTTAAAATTTTTATCATGCTTTAAAAGTTAATTATTTACGAAAATATTAGTTTTTGAGTTTTTTAAAAACTATTTGGGAATATTATTGTTGCTTTGATAAAAAAAATAGTTATATATGATAAGAAGATTTTAACATCAAGAGAGCCCCGACAAGTCATCTGTGACTGGACCACCAGTAACTTACTGGCTGACCATACCAACATGATTCTCCGACCCAGTTTTTGCGAATTAATTCTATGATGTAAATATTAACCCTTCTCTCCAATTTTCTCTTCTTTCATATATATATTAATATTTTACACATATATTAATTTTTACTAAGTACCACCACCTTCTTAATATGTAATGCCATTGTTAAGCCATTTTTCTCCCATCCGATTTTTGTGACCGGAAGAAAAGATCCTTTAAATGAAGAACTCTGCCCCTCCTTCACAAACTTACAAAACTATTACATATTCATTAATATCTATAATTTGTGGTTTTTTTATTTTAATTAATGGACTAAAATTTGTAGCAAGTATTTTTATTATTTCGATGGGAAAAAAACCCTAATTTTTTATTCACGGTTTTTAAACGTTGCTGAAGTTATGATTACGTACCCTAGAGTGTTTTTTTTTCATTATTATTATTTTACTGAGCATCCATCGTTTGAAATTCACATGCAGTGAAATATTGTAAATGAAATTTCTTTAAATTATCCAAACATGATGAACAAGGAAAAAACGTTCTGAAAGGGGTAATTCTTATTTGGTGGATACTTGCAGCTGTCTCCTTTTTATCTACAAGATTTCACAATTTACGAATTTTCACAAAAAAAATCATAATGTTGTAATTTAATAAAATAGGTACAGTTGAAATTTTGATTTCATTGCTTAAGTTAAACGAAGAAAAGGTTTTTTTTTTTGCAATATTTGTTTGCAGAGAAATGCATGGATTTATGAAAATATTTCTGTGCTAAGTGTGAGTAATTATTATAAAGATTTGGGACAAGTTTAAGAATGATATAATAAATTGACATTCAAAATATTCACGCACTAAAAATACGAATGAAATGATAATTTTTAAACGATATAAGCCATTTGAATAAATAGATGAGTTATTATTTTATCTTATTTCAATACTAAAATTAACTTTAAAAATTTATTATTTTAACTTACATTTTAATTATTTCAAAATAAGATAATAAGTCAAAAAGATTGAAATTAATAATATTTTCATAAACATATTATTACTAAAATATTTACTTAATATACATTGACAAAAGATTGTTTTATTAAAAAAATCTGAAAAAAAAATCATGCACATTTTTATTTTAAAATGTTTGATAACACACACACACACATATAATATATTCCAAAATGAACGTAGTATTTTTAATATTAAGTATTATTTAATTGTTATAATTATTTTTTTATATTCTATTTTAACCAGAGGACCATATATATCCTTTTATTTTCATTTCCAATGTCAAATATGCCAGCAAAATGCTTAAAACTAAATATCGGAAAAAACTAAAGTAAAATTCTCTGAGTGTTAGTAAAAAGAATGTTATATGCTCGTAATGCAATTTTATGAATAATTCCTCTAAATAATTCATTAAACAAATTTTTTCTATTTTTTATACAAATTTAAAAAACATACTGCTAGATTTTTATATATTTTTTTTTGAGCAAATTCTATTTTCTGAAAAAATTACAGAATTAAAGAGAAGCTCTTAGTTCTCAGAGCGAAAACTAAATTCTTAGCTGAAAAACCGCATGGCAATTCTCCTGCTTCGACAGATTTACGACTCAATTTGTCACTCCCTGGGAATCACTCACGATTCCTCGTATTTCGGTGGGTATGATTGTTCGGGATTGTGTCACTTGCGCTCAATCCCATTAGAGCTAACTCATTAGAGGGTGTCATTTGCGCTCACATGGTAGGTTTACTGGAATTTAATCACTTTTGGCAGGAAAACTTGGCGTGCATCTAGAGGGGCTAAAGAGAATGCACGTTTCTCGCATTGATAAGATTAAGTGACATAATTAAGGGTCCTTATCTTCGAAATATTCTTTTTTTTTCTCACGGTAAAACTGTAAAATTTTCTTTAAGAACGCTAAATACATTTTTAATAGTTTATTTTAGATTAGGGGTTAGATTAAATTTAGATGAAAAAGGGAGAGCGAAAAAATATATAAATCTAGCTCAGGGATGCACAACCTTTTCAGAATGAGGGGCCAAAATATGAAAAGAGATCATGGCGAGGGCCAAAAAAGCACATGAATGCTAAAAAATATTAAAAACGCGAAAACATTGGAGTTTTTTTTATGGCAATACGCATGAATTACAATTATTACTTTACTTATTTTATTCATGCACACATTATGCAATAAATAAATGAATAAAACACAAACATTATAGCTACGATTACCTAAACCTAAAAAAAAAGAGATTCCTGCTAAAAAGGGTGCAAACTTGAAATAGAATAACAGAGGAAAACTTTTTGGTAATTATACAGAGAACGCAATTTAAATTTTGAGAAAAAAATTAATAATTGAAATTAGTAAAAAAAATGAATTTATTTAAAGTTATTTATTTTATGTTGGGCTTAATATTAGTTGTAGCAATGCGTAGAACAGCAGAAAGGTTCTCATCTCATTCTTAATTTTGATTTGTTTAAATTCATTAGTGAGAAAATTCGCTAACAAATGTAAGCGCTTTTAAGAAAGTTGCACATGCAGCTGCATTTTTCTTTAAGCATAAAAATTCCTATAGCAAATCTTTATAAAATTCTAATATCGGTTTACCTTTGAACTGATTTTTGAAAAAAAATCAGACTTCTGTAAATCAATTTAGGCTAACTGCATACTCTCATCCACTAGATTAACATCAACAGAAAATGGAGAAGAAAATTCATCAAATTCCGTTTGGCACTTTTCAAAATCTGAAAACCGATCATCAAATGCTTTATGAAATATTTGAATTGGATCCTCATACTGCATTTTCATGTGTGGAAATTTTTCACGTTCGCGAGCTTCTCCTATACGAAAATCGTATTCGCCGTTAGCCATGAAGGGAACAAACTGAAAAGCTTCGTAATAAAAAGTAAATAAATTTAATGAACAACTGTTAATTATTTATTCTGATGTAGAATCGTTTTCTTTTCAGATTTTTATCCTTTTTCATTTTAAAAAAGTCTCATTTTATTTTAAATTAGTCATATTTTATTAATAACATTCGCGGGCCAACTTCGAAGGCTATGCGGGCCAATTTTGGCCCGCGGTGCATAGGTTGTGCATCCCTGATCTAGATGATAGAATAATCCGAACAGTAAAAAAATATTCTTTTGACAAGGACTTAAAGAGCTGCCTTGTAACTCTCGCTAATATAACAAAATTGTTATAAAATTATTTTAAAGCAATGATTAATAAAATTTTATTTGAAATTTTTTTAAATAATACTAATAATAATTGAAAAATAATGCAATAATAATTGAAAAATAATTTTTAGTAATAAAATAGAATTGAAAAAACTAAGCAAGTGTAAACTTGAAGAAATAAAAGGCTTTTAGGTAATATGAATATTTTTTCATGCATTGGTTACTCTTTCTTACTTTTTTTGCATATATTAACCTTTCTACTTACCATCAATGGTTAAAATTGTATTTTAGTTGCAGTGTGAAAGAGAATATTTTGTGTATTTTAAAAACTGTTGAATTGAAATAATTTATTTGATTTGTGTTATATATTTGAGTAATAGCATTTTCTTAATAAGCTATTTATATATACTTACAAGTTTTTTTTTGTTGATACATTGAATAACCACTTTACAATGTTGAAGTATTTCAAAGAAATTTTTAAAACGCACATGTCTACTGCTAAATAATTTTATCTAATTATCTTAAAGATGATGATGAAACTAAAAGCAAACGCATTTCCTTAATACTTATTTGCTATCACATTTGATAAGATATTATGCTTCAAAGATTCTAAATTATTCAGCATGAAATTATAATATTTATTTCCTTGTAAATTATAAATTTAAACAGCAGTTATGCTTTCAAAAAATCCTTCTTAAAATAGTCGAATATTTCAGTTGGGGAAAAGACTCTTTGTATAGAGAACATCAAATAAATTGAATAATTATATAACAATTTATGTAATTTGAATAAAATTGTCTTCAACGGAAAATGAAACAAAGTTTGTTTTCCCTCATATAAATGTAAGGCAAGGAAATGTCCAAATCAAGGTCAATAGTTGAAATTTTTAAAAATGAAAATAAAATAATTATAACATTTTTAGCCTTTCCTTAGAACTACTTAATTTGTTTGAATATTATACTATGCCAAACTATAATTTATACTAAATATGGAAAAATCTTAATAACCACCCTGATTGTGATATAGTCAAAAATAATTAAATAATCTTTTTAAAAATTGTCACTAAAAACTATCATATTAAATTTTAGAATAACAAACCTATAAAATAATTGTTAATTTCTCAAAGATTTGCAATATAGCTGGAAGGAAATTGAAATAATGTTTGAAAACTTGTCGTTTAAAACTATAGGTGTATAAAATTTTTATAATAACAATTGTAGATATAAAAGTGTGAAATTTTTTAAATCTCCAAAGCTTTCATGTCATTTTATGTTTTTAAACTCGCTAGTACTCTTGTTTTATGTCATTTTAGTAGAAATAAAATTATATTATTTATATAAATCAGATTCATTAAATCAGTTCAATAGTACAAAATGGGTTTTGATTTTCTAGTTCCTATCAACATATAAAATCTAAACTCAAGTTTGATATTTTATGAACTGTAGCATTTCTTTTTTTATTCGTTTATACCTCAAGATATAAAAGCACACATATTGTTTGGTGTCTTTTTATACTTATAATTTTTTTCTTTAGTTTTTTTCCAACTCCAGTTAATGATAATGATTACAAATGCTTTCTGAGAGTATAGATAGACCTCTTGATCTGAACATCAAACTCAGAAAATAATTAAAATTCTAACTTAAGCCTCTTTGGGGGAGCCTCCTTCCACCCCTCAAAAAAGAATAACCTAACATTATTAATTTCAAGCTGTTTAAATTCTATTTCTGCTTCGCTAAAGCCTATAACATATTTATTACCTTTTCAATAAATTATTTTAAAAATATCCTGGAATTGTATTGATTAAAAGGCATAAAAATTTGTTCCAAATTAACTCCTTCGACACCTATTCAGAATTGCATTATAACACTTATTAATAACACTTGGGCATATGTTATAGGGTTCATGTGATATAAGGACTGACTTTTTGAATTAATCAGCAAAGATTTATCAAATATCCACTGATAAAGTTAATCCATTTCTTAGTTTAGATATAAGTCTTGGTATTTAAGACCAGGGATAATGATTTCCCGCTCTCTTTTGTACACTTAGCTTTCGTGAATTCCGTTGTGTCGTTCTGTGTTGTGCACATCGCCTTCGCTTGTAAATAATGCCTGCTCCCGTGATGGAATAAAAAGAACTAAAAATTCAACCTGTATTCTCCATGATTTCGGCCACGACTTTGCTATTTATTCTCAGCAAATCATTTAAATGTGTTTTTT
>JAOUZG010038210.1:80986-96953 GCA_026289955.1 Argiope argentata | reverse complement strand
TATATATATATATATATACAATTTTCTGGAGTAAATTATAAGATTTTTCAAGACTACGGTGATATATCAATTTAAATAGAATGATAGAGTGGAGCTAATTGATACTTCCAAAAATTTAACATGATGTTTATTAATAAATTTGTTGCCTTCAAACATAAACATCATGCTTTATAATAACAGAATCTATTTTGAAGTAAAAATAAAAATCATTTTTGTGCCCACGGCAGATTTAACACCCACTATACAAGGAGAATCTTCGGCTAGCGGATTTCTACTCGCAACTCAAGGGAGGCAAATTCAACGTCCTTCCAACCAGGATATTCCAGCCCTTTAATATAAATATATAAGATAAAAACAAAAAAATAATTGATTAAAGTTATATTTTGGTCAAATAATTGATTAAAGTTATATTTTGACAATGGTTCAGTCTCTGATATTAATTATGTCTTTTGATAAAATTCAATGGTGTATGATATTTTTTTGTAAACTTTATAACCTAGCAAGGCAATGAGTTTTGAACGCATAATTATAGCAAATATGCTAGTGAAAATTTCTATATTTATATTCAAATATGGAAATGAACGTTTAAAAAGATATAAAGTCTATTAAGTGTTATATCTATAAAATTTATTTATTTATTTATTTATAAATTAAATTCAGTTGGATTAAAATAAATATCTTGCAATCTACAATATTAAACAAAATTGAAAAATGGAAGGTCTTTTCCCAAATATCTCTAAAAATACTGGATAATTTTTTTTAAAAAAATGACATGGATAGTGAGTGCAAATCAAAAATTAATGTGCCATTCATTGGCAAGAGTTTTTTCCAACAGTCCAATGTGGACTGAACTTCATGATGAAAGATGGCAATGAAAATGAGACTTGTGTGGTGTGTGGTAACCTTTAGTATGGTGTATGGTCACCTCTGACAGATAAACAGCATGCACAATGAGTATGCAAGCTGTTAATAAGAGAGTTAAGGAGTGCTTTTGGAAGATCCCCCCACTCATCTATCAGAGCAGTTTTTAACTCCTGAATGTTTCTGGAGGGGGGTTTACATATCACAATAGCCCTTTCAAGAGTATCCTAAGCATGTTCTGTGGGGTTAAGGTCAGGATAGTTGGCTGGCCAATCAATTCGATTGACATATTTGCCTTTCAAATATTCCTCAATCAGAATCGCCCTATGTGATCGGACATCGGCGTCCATAAAAACGAATTCAGAACCAACAGTACCCCTGAAAAGACACACTTAGGGTTGCAGGATTTCCTGCCTGCATCTCTTGGCATTCAGGGAACCAGTACCAAACACATGGAGTGGTGTGCGTGTATCTTGCATGATCCCTTCCCAAACCATCAGTCCTCCACCAGTATAATGATCCATTTTCATGATATTACTTTGATGGTATCGGGTCACATGCTCCCTTCTTTTCCCCAAGAATCAGGTTGTAGACTGAATCTGAACTCATCTGTGAAGAGAACCTTAGTCCATTGGAGCTGTGTCCAGTGTTGGTGCTGTCTGCACCATTATACACGCTCTCTTTTGTAGGAAGGAGTGAGTGGGATGCAAATGGCGGACTTCCTGGCATACAACCATCTGTCACCAAGCCTCCTGGCAACTGTCTTCCTTGAAACTACTATTACTGTGGCAGCAGCGAGGTTTCTAGACAGTTGTGTAGTTATTTACGTCCTCTGACACTTAGCTGTAAGTAACAAATACTGGTCTTCATTGGGCGTTTTTGTCCCTGGCATTATTGGACTTTGTTCTTCTGGCCATTGCCCCACTGTTTTAAAATTGTATCCACAAATTATAAACAACGCTTGAGGTTACATCAAATTCCCTATCAATCTGAACTTGGGACTGCCCTGCCGCAAGTCTATCCACAATTCTGTGCCTCATATCTTCATCTAAACGATGATGTGCACTCTATTCCCCGAAAAATCAACATAAACAACAAGATTATTCAAGAAACACAACACAAATCACTAATGTGCTGTATAGTAGAATGAGTTAAGCAGCTGGCTACGGACTTTTATTCCTTTTCCTGGATTAGCAACTCCCACAAAAATAAGTAAACTCATCTCATCGAAGCCAGCAGCACCATAGCGCCATCATATGGCAACCAGTTTTATGTGATTTTTTCAGAGATATGTATGAAAATGCCTTCCATCTCTTAATTCTATCCAACAGTGTATTTACCTAACATTGAAATAAATTGCTGAAGAATTTGGCACTTGAAAACATAACTTGCATAAATTGTATTTATGTGTTAATGATATAGTATAGTTCTAAAAAAATCTGATTTTGAGATATTTATCTATTGAAACAGAATCACAAAATATTTACAATTTATATTATACAACAAAATATATGTAACAAACATTTTACTATAAAAGCAGCTTATATATGCCGTAAATTTATTACAATAAAATAATCAAAATATGTGTACACACAATAGATGCAACAGATTTTATAAAGCAAAATAAACAAAACGTTGGCATTAAAGTGTTTACAAAATATTTTAGACAAACTTAATAAACAAAATTAACGAAATATTTGTTACACGTTGTTTACTGCAAAATTAACGAAATATTTCCCACAAACTTTATACAACAATACCAAAAAAAAATAGTTGCAACACATTTTATACAATAAAATTAACAAAATATGTCCAGCAAATTTTATACAACAGAACCAACAAAATAGTTGCAACAAATTTTATGCAGCAAAAATAGCAAAATATTTGTAACAAACTTTATACAACAGAACCAACAAAATAGTTGCAAAAACTTTATGCAACAAAATTAACAAAATATTTGTAACAAACTTTATACAACAAAATTAACAAAATATTTGTAACAAACATTATACAACAAAATAGTTGCAACATGTTTTACACAACAAAATTAACAAAACATTTGCAACATATTTTACTCAACAAAATTAATAAAACATTTGCAACAAACTTTATACAACAAAATCGAAATATTTTCATCAAATACTGCCCAACAAAATGTATGCGATATGGCCAGATTTATCAGTCATAATTCACTTTATGACTTTAAATAAAGGATAAATGTACTTGTCATTCGCATATGTTGAAAAATGTATTCGTTAAAAGCTTATCCAGAAAGGTAATTTATGTCTTTCGGAAGATCGTTTTACTGCACTCAAATAGATGCAAGAGAAGAAAAGTAGCAAATATCCATTGGACCATTCATTGAACACAGAATTTAAAAGGAGACAAAAAAAACGAGGACAATGTTTATAGCTGAAGTTATTCTTACCGAACAGGGATTTAGCCGGGACTCGTAAGGGATCACGATGAGTTTTTTGAAGAGAATAGTGCACAAGCAATTTATCTGGAGTCATAAAATCAAAAGAATAAAAAAGATAGAAGATTTATGCACCTGGATTTTCCGAAGACTTCTATAGGACGAGTAGATCATCAATTTCTCAATTCCTATCTTGGCTTTTCATCGTTCCTTTCTTGGCTTCGAGATTAGTCGAAACTCGATTTTTATACGATAATAAATAGAAGAGAATCACCTGCTTTTTTAAGTTGATATCAGAGTCGAGGAAAATAATAACGATCAAGAGCTTATAAGTAATAAGAAAAAATAACAATGAGTATTGGTAAATCTTATTGGATATCGTACGTGTACTGACTTCAAAATATTTTTTTCTGAAAAGAATAAACAGCGGTGAAAGAAAAACTGGCCAAGATTTATGCTTTTAATTCCATATGAAGTTAAAAGCAAAAGGAATGAATAAATAAAATGTTATACGTTTGTACTTGTTATTTTTCCCACTCAAAATATATACTGATAAAACAAATTCAAATGGGACTTACAAAATATTATTTTTAAATTTTAAATTAAAAGCTTGTGATTTTTTCTGGCTATTTGATAGTAAAAGAAAAATTTTAAGAAAATTTTAGAAAATATTTTAATATTAATTTTTTAAAGATATAATTGGTTATTTTTAAATATTATTAATAATAATTACATTTTTATTTTGAGATAACAAATAGAGCAATTGAGTGTTGATTTTTAACTCGTAGCAACACATGCGCAATTGTTACCTTCATTATCATTGTTAGCTCACAATAGTTTTCATAATTTTACTATAGTCAAGAGTTTTAAATCTATTAAATTATTTAATTTTTCATGTCATTTTTTTCTTATATTAAACTTTAAACAAACCATCAATGAATATTTATGTTAACTTGATTAATATATTAACTAAAATAGCTCAGTTGACAGAATTATGAACTGTGTGTTAAATGGTATATAACTGTAATAGTACTTGATAGAAAATATTTAAATACAGAATAAAATTTTACTACCATAAAAAATTAGCATCTTATTATATACTAAATTAAAACGTTATGTTTTTGATATACTACATTAAAACGAAATTATACACCATTTAAATGTTAATTCATAAAAGAAATGCTACTTTAATAAATTTAAGTTTTAATGTTTAATTACATATTTAAAACATACTGGTTTCTAAACTTTAATTTTACATTTGACCACATTTATTTTTATCATTAAAAATATCGTAAATGTAAAATGGTTCTCCCTAATTCGTAATTAATTATTATTTAAAATTCATAGTCGGCAATAAATACATAATAAGAAAATCAGAATTCTTTTTTAAATGCTTGAAATTTATATCGCAATATTAAAAAAAAAACTTTTCTTCGTTTCTTTTGAAACGACGGACAAGAACACATACACACATAAATTATTTTTTTATTTTTAAAGTTTTGCTTTAATTCCTTTGAAATACGTTTTCAAAATTAAAAAAATATATATAAAGAAGTTCTAGTATAATTTTGTATCATCAGGTCAATATAAGTTCATGATTTAAAACTGTTATTTACTTGTTGAATATTTGTGTTTGTGTCTGATAATATTATACAATTTAAAATATATTTTTATTGCAAAATTTTGGTACTATTCTGGAAAAAATAAATTAATCACTAAATGAATTTACAATCTCTCATTGCCAAAACAAGTAAATCTTTTAACTTTTTGTTTGATTTTTTTAGACAAATTGAATTATTTTTTTAATTTTTTCTGAATGTGTTTCAATAATTATTTAAAGCAATAATAGAAAATGGCATGAAGTAAGATTTTTACCGATTAAGTTTCACGAAAAGAATGTACAAATTTAAAATAATTATTCCAAACTGTATAACTGTACTGAACATTTTTGATCATACAGAAAAATGAAAGTTTTATTTATAAAGAAAAATGAATGAAAGATATTGTAAATGATTTTCTAGTCCATGTTGTTCTCTAATTTCACAATACAAAAATTTAGACACGATTCGGAAACATATTAGTATAAATTTACTAAGTTTATTTTGATTTTTTGTCTTTTTAGAGAGATTTTAATTTGTATCAAATTTTTCTGAACGTATGTATTTTCAATCCACTCTTATTTCAGTAAAAATTGCATTCTTCTTTCCTGAAAAAATGTAATTTGAACAGAAAAATGTCCGTTTAACCGAGAAAGAAATCTTAATCCTCAAAACAATCATTTTTGGAACGATAATCACTTCATAAAAGAAGCTTATCATCATTGGCAATTTTCTATAATCAATCATTGAGGTATTTTTAGAATCCGGTTGAATCGATTTATTTTTCGCAGTAGTGTTTTTAATGGTAACCACAACAGAAAATCAGTATTCAGTTAATTTTGATAGATATTGTGTCTGAAGCAAGGAATGAATCTTTTTTGATTAAATGGTTTCTATAAATAGGTGTTTTCAAATTTAAAATCATGTTTTTATGGCACCAACAATGAACTTTATAGCATATGTAAAAATATTTTTTATGAATAATGCTTTAAATGCTAAAAAATACAGTCTTCTTTTTTGACATTTGTGCTCTTTCGATAATCTTTTCTGTTATGTATGCTTTCCTTGAAAATTTAAACAAAAGATTCATTCAAACGGAGACTAGAGATGTGTAAAAAAGGTCTAATACAATATTTTTAACTTTTAATATCTCAGAAAAGATTACAGGTCGAAGCATGCAATTTTATGCTTCAACACAGATGTCTATCAAATTAATGAAACAGATATAAGCGTATAGACGTATTTTTATTAATAAGACTTAGGACGATTTTAGGCATGCAATACCGGAATGAATGAAAGTATTCGAGGTGATACTGAATCATAAAAGTGCCAAATAATGCTTGGAAGAATTTTGTGCCATTCTTCCTTTAGCAATTATGATAATTTAGGGGGAAATGAGGAGGGAGTGTATCAATTTGTGTCTAAATTCTTTAAAATAGGCGATAATTGATCGATTATAAGATAATCGGTTGACCTATGTAGAGGAAGGTATATGTTTCACTTTAGTATCGATTTAAATTCTATTCTTTAATCTTAATTTTGAGCTATTCTCCTGTGTAACGGCAGTTTTGAAACATGCCTAATAATCATCAGAATTCGTTTCCCTTCATCTTCAATCTATACCGCTATATAGTGCTCATCAAACTATAATTCAACAAGTACCGCTATATAGGGATCATCCACTTATGATTCAACAATTACCGCTATATAATGTTCATCAACCTTATGTACGGCTCTTCAATCAAGCACTCTAGTTGGTGAACACCATTTTATTTGTGTGCATTTCCTGATTTCTGCAGTTGACTGTTACAGATTAGGACACCACTCACAATTGCATTGTGTGCCACTTCTCAAACTGAAACTCTTCAACAGAGCTTACAGATATAAAACAAAATGAATAAAGAATTTATAGTGGACAGAAACGCCATCTATGGGCATGAATCCGAACAACCTATAGTCCAACAAGTTCCACTATATTGTGTTCATCAACCTATAATTCAAGAAGTACCACTATATGAATAAGAGTTTTGCCATCTTGGAAAATTCCCTCTTTTACAGGAAATAAAGTTAGCATCTAGAATAAACTCGGCTCGATAAAAGTTTTAGTATACGCCAATCACACTTTCTTTAAAACTTTCTACTGGGACAAAAAGAAACCAGCTATAGTATCGTGACAGATCCATTTTCATGCATGATATGCAAAGGTATCCTGCCCTCTCTGATTTTGGGAGGGGGTGATAAATGATTCGTTTGCCCATATAAAAGTCTCGAATTTATCAGCCGACTAGTGTAGATGACATCTGGTATTACCATCTTTGACAAGTAGCTTGGGAATTGATGTTCTGCTGTAAATGCTCTCTTTAACAAGATACCTTTTAATTGTAATTATTTAAGATGGAGAATCCATGCGATAGTTGAATTCTATGGTTCGTTTGCATGCCGCTGTTTTCTTTTTAGATACACATTCATCTTCTATAAATTCGTCCTCTATTTTTTTAGATAGAGGACGAATTCGAGAGAGGAATTCGTCCTCTATCGAAAGACTTCTAATTCCTTTCACTGTCTTTTTTGTGTGTCCTCTGTCAATACTTACCATGCCTCCAGAAACTCTATAATATGAGAAAGTGCGGTTGTACTTTCTTTACGAATCTAGTTGCGATAATTTGCATTCTCGATTGTCTGAATTTTTAAGCTGCTAATAAAACTGCATGGTGTATACAACTTAACTAAAACTACTTCACATATCTTGGTGTAGATATTTTTTAATTTTAAAAATGATAGTTAGGGTTAAATTTATGAATAATACATTCATAAATTGAACCCTAACTATCAATTATTAGGAAACACATTCTTAAATGTCACTCAATGCCAAGTATTCCCGTACATATTCATTATTTTTATAACCAATTATTCATAAGAATAAAACAAAACCACCTTTATTTTACTGATACATTTTTGCTATACTGGACGCATAAAGAGTTTATTTCTTCTGTCTAATGAATCCATGGATTTTTTTCTTGAGGTTGACTACATAAGTCAAATTATTTTCATATATTTTGGTATTTTATTTCTTTAAACTTTACAATTAGCAATATATGTTTAATTGTAATTGGTGCTGAAATAAATAATTACCTTTTCGAAATTATCTTTAAGAAATGGAACAATATTAAAGCTGCATAACCCTTAATATTATTCCATGTAAAACTAAATGCTCTTTTCGGCACAAGATTTTTATATTAAAAAAATATTGACAAAGAAAACATCAACTTTAATTTTTAAGGATAAGGAAGTTCTAAAATACCCTTCTCAATTCTTAAGAAAGTTGCAGTTATTAATTTCAAAATTTTCAGATCGATATGTCAGTTTCCAAAATTAGAAGGTGAAGAAGGTTGTTTTTTATTTTCAAATTATGAGTCACCGTAGACTGATAGATTTTTCAGTTTGGGAAAGCAAAAATAAATAAATAAATAATAATAATAAATTTCTTTCTTTTAAAATAGAACTTTCTCAAATAATATGACAAAAGAATTCTACACTTTTCAATTTTCTCCAGCACAAAAATATGTATTATTTTGAAATGACAAACAAGAACGATTTCATAGATTTATTTTGCACAACAGTTTTATAGAAAGTTTGAATTGCTCCATGTAAAACTAAAAGTAAAAAAAAAATCTATAAGCTATGCCTTTCTTGTTGAATCTATAGCTAAATTGTTTTCTTTGGTACGTATAAATCTTTAAAAAAATATTGCAATAAAAAATAAATTACAAATATAAATTATTTTGAATAATTTTTTTAAAAAATGAATTAACTAAAATATTAATTAATCCATTTTTCTATTGTGATGAAATTTCCTTAGTTCTGGATTCTTCAAAATAAATGCCGAAATAAAATCCCACTACAGATTTGATAATTCGGAAAACCACATGCTTGAATGCTTTAATTGAGAGTTTGAATACCATCACAGTATTTAAAAGCATTGTTTCAAACGGTGAATTGGATTCAATCACAAATAATATTAAAGTGAAATGAAAAAAAATCTACGAAAAAGAAATTTATGTCATTAAAAATTCATCTATTTGTATTTTAAGACTATATACAATGTTTTTTATGAGATAAATGTTTTGGAAGAGATGCGTATCCATTTACATAGACAAATCATAACGCGAGTCATTGGTTTTATTTACACCAGCATTGAAAACATTCTAAAGCGATTTGTGTTTGAATATGAACGTGAATATTTTTTATTGCAACTTTAAAAAACATTTGTTGACATTTCTGGCTCACGTCCATGCTGCAGACTTTTAGAGGGTTTAGGAATTTTGGCGTGATTTTGACCATACAATACATTAATCTTAAATCTTACAACAATTACTTTCATTTCAGTGGTTAAACCCTGTATTTGAGCTTCATTCAACTTTTTGATTGAAGTATTTTTCTTGATTTCTTTGATGTCTTCTTTTCTGTAACTGAATGTCTTCTTTGTGAAGTATCTTTAAAGTAAATTAAATACTATTTTAAAGCTCTATTAATTAGCTAATACTATACTTGTACAGCTTTAAAATTGTTCAAAATGAAATGAATTGTATATTTTGTTAATAATTGAATGTTGCCATGATTGTAATTATCTGACAATAAGTAATAAGCTCTATTATTTCTTTGTCATGCATGTTAGTATTATTTATATAGAGTAGATAGATAAATAGATATCTGAAAAAAATTTGTAGAATTCTTTTTCTTGCTGTCTTTGACTAATTAATTTTCATAAAATATCTATTGAAAAAATAAATAAAATAAGTTGTTCTAAAATATATCGATTCATTAAAAAATAAATAAGTAAACATATTTGAATAAAATAAGCAAACTAATGAAATTATTTCTGTTCGGAAATTTGAAGTATCACAATTCTGCAAAGATGTTCCAAATCGAATATATTCTATTTATTCAGAAGTATAAAAATCATTGGACTTTTCCTACTTATTCAAAAGTATTATCTGCTGTTGTCAAGAGAAATTTTATATCTCCGACTTCAGTAATAAAGATTCGATGTCAGCTGAGTTTCTTTGTGCAGCCATGATTGATTTCCGAAATATCCAAGCTATGCTTTCTAATAATCTGTATAAGAAAGTCGACGAAAAAGAGCATAAACTGACTTAACTAAAATATAACGAGAATAAAAAAAATAATGTTGAATATCTATCTCTAAAAGATGTGTAAAGAATATTTTTTATAAATGTTTTACTATTGGATTGGGGAATAAGTTCATAGCGTTTTTATATTTATTTTATTTTACAACGATTTGTTTGCTATTTTGCAAAGTGTTAGTTATCATTCAATAGAATTATTTCTGCTCTACAAAATTATTTTAATTGTATTTTTGAGCTATTTAATTTTTTTTTTAGTTTTGGAGCTTAGAAATGGAATACCCAGGAGGCAAAAATCAACATTTATTTTCTACACCTGCTTTTTTTTGCTTTCATGGAGGTCAGAAAGCTGCCGAAGCAGCCCAGGACATTTGCGACGTGAATGGAGAAGGTGTCATAGGCGAGTCTACAGAACCGAAATGCTTTGAAAAGTTTATGTTTCGTTTGTGGGGTTTTAAATGTGTTTGGTGGGACTGGGAGGGCATGGTACACTGGGAAAGGCTCGAAAAGAATGTCTACATTGCTCTACATTGCCCAGCTACACTGCTTGAATAAGGCTATTCGACTGAAAAGACCTGATAGACATGGTCAAACTATACTCTTTCATGACCTATTTTGCACGTCAAAACTGCACTCCAAGAGCTCGAATGGAATGTCCTTCAGTATCCGCCGTATTCTCCAGACCTTGCGCCGACCGATTTCTATCTTTTTCGCTCCCCGTCATACCATATGAAGGGTGTTACCTTCGATAACAAAGATGTCCTTAAAAACCGACTCAACAACTTCTTTGACCCCAGACCAGGTGATTTTTGGCGGAACGACATCAGCAAATGGGTGAAAAGGTGGGAATTGGCTGTAAACTGCAATGGTGAATTCATAATTTATTAACCTAAAGATATAATTATTGTTTTTTGTTTAAATAAAAATCTTCTGTAAAAACGCAATGAACTTATTGTCCAATCCAATACATTTTTTTAATAATAATTTATAGATTTTTTTTTCATATATAGACGTTTAAGCCAGTAGACATATCTTTATTATTATGTCTAATGAATGCAATGGACCAAGTAATTTAATTTATTTATTAAAATGAAAATGTTGTCAGAAAATAAATTACCAATCAATAAATAACTTTTTAGAATGGGATGAAGAAATTTTACTTTGCCTTGCTAAAGAATTTTAAAAGGTAACATTTAAGTAACATTACAATCGCTAGCAATGCAAAACAGCAAAATAATGAAACATTTAAGTGATGCTAAATTCAGATGTTGTTTTTAAAGTAATTCAGCGAGGTTCTTCTTTGTTAAATTTAAGTAATGTTTAGGAATTTTTGGCAGCCTTTTCCTTGAAATTTTTTTAAGAAACATTACCCAAATGATGTAACACTCCTCCATTATCTAGACAGCTCCTAGACATTAATCTAAGTGCCATCCCCTTTTTTTGTATTAATGGATTATAGAAACGTTATAAGTCTACCAAATCTCTGAAAGTCCTCATAAGGATTTATTAGAAACAGAAAGTACCCATATCCTGACATTATATGGTTTTTTGAGTTTTTTAGAATGCTTACTGTAAGAACTTCCTAGAAAAAAAAACAATGAAAATGGAAACAATTGGATTTAATACCGTAAAAGTTAAAATTTTTTCCTCAAAAATTAGGTATAAATTTGATATTATTTCGAAAAGAAAAATAGCTGATAGCTCTTTAAAATTGTTGTTTATAAGAATTTTGGTTTGAAATCGATTGATTTTTTCTTAATAATTAATATCCATGTGTTTCAGAATAAATAGGGCAACATGCTGGTCTAATACCTAAGGTGCCATGCCATTGCTTTCACTATTTCGAGTTTTAAAATCGCATATCATCATCATGTTTCAAGATTTTAGATATTTCATACTGAGCCGTTAAAACATCGCTTTTATAAAATCAAATTATTTCTTGAAGTTGTTTTATAAAGTTCGTAAAAAATTATTATCAATATTTTCTCTCTATGTCCCAGGTTCCATTTAGTATATAGATATAATAATTATTTAAACATTTTAGAAAGATTCGAAAGAACTAAATGTAAATAAATGAATTTCATTTCAAGAAAGAAAAAAAAAGTGAAAGAAAAAAATAAAAGCAGAGAAACATATTAAAAATGATCAAGATAATACGTTTCTATTTATATTAATTTTGCAAGGTAAGAAAAGAGTAAATAAAATAGAGAAGTATCATTTTTAAAATCATAAATAGGTTCGCTATTCATGACAAAACGTAAATAATGAACTGAGTTCACAAGAGATTACTGTATAACGAAAAATCAAACTAAAATAAATACTTCAAGATCAATGAAGAGCAAAATATCTTTTTCATTTTTTCCACCGGTTAGGGGAACATCCATTTATATCTACTTCTTCTTAACGGAAATCGATTAGAATTACTTTAAATCTCTCAGGATTGATATTGCGTAAAAGAGGATAGCGACTTAAACAACAAAACTCGAAGCATAAATCGTTCATTGAAGCGAAGATTGTATTTCTTATTTTCAAGTCTGTTGATAGTTTGCCATACGAATCATATTTTTTATTAACTTTAATCTTGGCATTTTGAAATGACATCAGCTTTCCTAAAATTGAATTGGGATTTAGCTTTTATTGAAAATGTTGCTCTTAGAGAGGAGTTAAGTTTAATTGCTCATTGGTGAAAAAACAGAAGTAGATTTTAGGATAAGAAAATAAACGATCTTTGATAAGTTGGAGAATTCATTAAATAGAAGAATTCTATTAAAACCTTAATTTACTTAAATCTTTCTGAGAAATATATGATCATGAGCTTTTATATAATATCTGCCTTTTACTCAGAAAACAGCTTCCTTTTTAAATACATAACGATGTCCTCCTCGGATACAAAATATCCTAATTTATTTTCATAAGCTTCAATTTTATATTTCTTATGTTCAATTTATTCTATTTTAAAATATAAATAATTTTATTTGTTCCATTCAAAATTTAATAAATCTATTTTTTACTATTATTATTAATCTATTTATTAGTCATTTATTTTTTACAAAGAAAAAAATATGACTTGAATAGCAGCTTATAGTTCAGAAAAATTAACTAATTTTTTTATTTTTTGTTATTTTGAAATTATAAAGAATTAAACATGCCAAATAGCTTATTTTAATCTTATAAATAATTCAATATCTCAGTGACCGAAACCAAATTCTAACAATTTTGCAATGGAAGTATTATTCGGTTTTTAACAGAACATTTTTTACAATGAAAAGAAAAATAATATTTTAATAGTATTTTTCATTATAAAATTATTCATACAGCGGCCATCTTGGCATTTTTCAAATTTTCTTATTCTTATTCTATTTCTGCTGTGAACATGCATTGATTTTTTCTACTAATTTTTATCAAAAAGCATTAAAAGAAGATTTTCAATGACTCATTTTTGTCTTTTGTAATAGCCATGTGAAGTTTATATAGAGAAATAAATATATTAGCCAATTGGCTATACAAAGCACTGAAGGGTTAAATTTATTATCCGAATTCTTTCTTTCACTTATATATTTTCAACAACAGAGCCAATCAATTAGTAGGTTCAAATATAATAAACAATCAAATCCATTTAAGAAGAACATATGTGCTAATAAAAACAAAAAATACCAAGCCATATCTTTAAATGATAAAATTGTTGTTGTGACAGATACCACTTGCCGGGGACAAGGCACTGCGGATACGATCAGCAGATTTTAAGCCTAAGAAATGTGTCTCTTTGTTTTACAAGTAGCGCCATTTAGGGCCAAGAGTACGACTTAGCTACTCACATTTCACAACCCTTTTTAGGGGATGGACTTCATTCATGCAAATTCATTCATTCATATCAGATCGCAATTTAGACCTGGAACAGAGAACGACCACCTCTGACCCAGTACCCCTTGTGATATTACTCTTGACATGAGGGCTTTGCGACCACGAACAGATTTAACGAGAACCAGTCGCCACACACTCGGAAATGGTGAAATTAAATATGACATGAACGATTGGACATATTTTGGAATTAATATTCCTGATTCTTATTCTATTTCGACCTTTCTTTTATTGACCCTTCTTTTTATCTTTTAAATGGTTTTATGTTAACTGATTAAATTAAATATTACCTTTAAGAGTGATGTTGATGTATTTAATATTGTTATTTTCTTTTCTTTTCAGGTTAGCAACATGTTCATCATGAGCCTTGCTGTGGCAGATCTCACAGTGGGTTTGGTTGTTATGCCTATAAGTTCTGCCTACGTTCTTACGGGAAAATGGCGTTTTGGACTCGTGGTGTGCCAGTTTTGGCTCTCTGCAGATTACTCAGCAAGTACTGCATCGATATTGAATTTATTGGTGCTCAGTCTGGATAGATACTGGTCTATATCCAAACCTCTAGAGTATCTGCGTAGGAGAAGTAAGAAGAGGGCCTTGGTGGTCATCACGTTCGTTTGGCTTGGGTCCTTCCTTTGGATCGTTCCTATAATTGGATGGCACAAGTTCTTTGGGGATGGCATGCGAAAACAGCCTCCAGATGTGTGTGAGGTAAAGTAGCTACTGTTACTATGTTGTTTACAAATGCATGGCGATTTATCTTTTATTCTAATAATTTCGGACTATATAGTTACATGTTTTTATCTATTGCCATTCTAATACTTTCGGAATTCCGCTTCCCAACAAATTCAATATTTTTTTATCAGTTCTTATTCTATTACTGCTGTTGACATGTATGGATTTTTCTACAAATTTTTATCAAAAAGCATAAAAAATAGCTTTTTAATGACTCCTTGCCGCACTTTTTAATTGCTATGTTTAGCTTATAAAGAGTACTATACAATTACTATACAGGACTATACAGTTACAGGTTTTTAACCCATTCTAATGCTATCGGAATTCCACTCCCCAAAAAATTGATTATTCTCTTTTTATCAGAATATTTTTTACAATGAATATAAAAATATTTTAATAGTGTTTTTAATGATAACGGTATTCCTGCAACAACCGTATATGTATTTTTAAAACTTGATATTGAAATTATGTAGGTCAGAATAGATTTTGTTAAATATTTCAATAAGACGGCAATTATAAGTTTGGATTCTTCATCTTTAAAATTGCGTGTATAGATTTGTTGCTTAGTTATTAATTACCCAACTTGGATTAATTTAATTTAATTTATCTAATAAGATAAATGAATGTATCTTCTTAAGGAAATCTTAATTTTTTAAAAAATTATTTAGTCACGATTAGAAAATATGAACTTCTAAATAGTGAAACCTTACCTTTATAACATATTATATAAATACTCCGATATTTTTCAACCTAATACAAGGTGTGTATAAAAGGGCTCTGGGGTTTCAAAAGATCATATCGAGTTAACAGGATGAGTTTCATCATACCAATTGTTTTTAAAGAAGTCAATAGCAAGTCAAATTTTATTCACAATGGTCTTTGTTTGTTTTTTCATCACCATATAGAATCGGGCATCATTAACCTTGAAGTCACGTAGCTGTTACTAATTCCAAAGTGCAGAGCGATGACGATGCCACAACAAATGGCCCATTGCTCCCGGTGTACTTTCAGTAAGAGGAAGCTCTACCTCATTTAAGTCTGTGTGTACAGGGAACTTTGCATAGCGGATTTCCCAAGTAGATTAGCCTATTTCTTCGCCTCCATTCCTTCATTTGATTCCATTGGACTTTTTATTTTACAGACATGTCAATCATCTTGTTCATGCTGAGAAAATTCAGTATGTATAATTCAGGAACTCAGACTCTGAATAATAAGTGCTGCGTTAAATATCACTACAAACTTCCTGGACATGAGAAGAGTATGAACAACACACACACACACACACACACACACACACACACACACACACACATATATATATATATATATATATATATATATATATATATATATATATA
>JAOUZG010038210.1:61333-80976 GCA_026289955.1 Argiope argentata | reverse complement strand
ATATATATATATATATATATATATATATATATATATATATATATATAAGTGAAAATCAATAAAAGGAATATCTATAAAAAAGTTGTCTAAACGAAATTGTGACAAACATTTCATTTTTGTTTTTCTTTCTTTATTTTATATTGTGCACCTTATTTTTAATTGTTCATGCAATTTCATTTGTTTTACTACTCCTTTATTATTTTATATCCCATTTAGGAACAAGAATAACGTGTATAGAAAGCATCTTTTCTTCAACATCTACAACATTCAAACGCAAACACTCCAAAAATGGAAATATATATTATCCATACAATTAGCAAAAAGTAATGGAAATGATATCTTTATTTCATTACTGATTTCGGAGTATGCTCTAGATACATAATTAAATAAATATCTTATTCACATATTTTTCATTATTGTTCACAACTCAAGTAAATAATGACAACAATGAAAACAATCTCAGCATTCGGAGAAGTTGATGATTCAATATATTCTCAGAAAGATTGTTTAAATAATTAAAAAGGCGTAAAAGGGAGTACTAATGAATTGGCATATATACTCATAATATAGACATATTCATCCACGCTTAATATAATAAATTTTCATATGAAAAATTACTTTTGAAATATTATTTTGCATTTCAGCTTCTTAACGTTTCATGAACTAGCTTTCATAAGCCGTATCGGTGCAAACTTTTAAAAGAAATATATGTTTAAAAACAATAGAGGGTAATTCAAAATATCCTAGTAGTAGAACTTAAAACTGAAAAGCTCTAACAAATGAATTTTAACCTTTATTAAGATCCCTACTTTAGGTAGATTGTTGCAATTGGTAGCTTAAATCTAATTAAGAAAACTTACCTTGGATACGAGAATTCATTCATATCTTGATAGGCTGAATTAATTTGAATTAATTAAAGCTAAAATGAATACCAGAGTGTTTCTAGACAGTATTATTATTTTTAAATACAAGTAAACATTTAACACTTAATGATATTTGCAAAAGAATGGAACTTCATTAGCCTTGCAAAGTAAAAGGCCTAATTATTGTAAAAAAAGATAAAAATTCACTTTCTTTTATGCACTTTCTAAAATACTTTTAATTCCCGTAAACAGACGTTTTAACTACCTGTGCTATGTACATTTCCATATCTTTGACCTAAAGAAAAATTAAGCACATCATATGAAACTTATTTAAAAACTTAGCAGTTTGTGGAAAGACATTACTGAAATAGTTGTTCATTAACTTTTAAGTTTAAAACTCTGGGTAATAATCAGAATTACCTCATTATAAAATACTTTCTAAAAAAGATTCTTGAAGATTCTAAACATGAATACAAAGTAATTTATTTAAAGTTTCATGATTTACTGGAATGGAAACGAAGGAATTAAAGTTACTTAAAAATAAATATCCTTAAAGGATTACTCTCAAGTCTTCCACAAAATTTAAAACTTATCATCGTTTTAATTTTGCTTACTTAAACAAACTTCTTTTGAAAAATCATACAATGTATAATTAAGTCATGGTGCTGTGAATATTTATTAAGTCATGGTCTTGCGAATTCTTATCTTCCCAATTATCAGTCATTTACGGGTGTTCGATTTAAAATCTTTTGTACAAATAATTCTTTCATATTCTTAATACAAGCATACAAAATAAAGGTAATTGTGTTCTTAAAATATTTAAAATGTATTTCAAAGAAGTATTGTATTATTTCTTTCTTTTAAAATGGTAGACAAAGAAAATTGGTATAAAAATTAAACTTTTTTTGTTTGCTATAAAATTTATCTGTCTTTGACTCTTGAGAGAAGATATTACTCATATTAATAATTTATTGGAATGGAAATGGCAGCATATAAATAATTTTATGCTGATAAATTATTAAACGCCCTATACTAATTTAAATCCAAAGCTTAACTACAGATTGATTGTATTTAAAACCCCACTTTGACATGGCCATAAAAGGAAAAACTGCTGAAGCAAATTTTATCAAACTTGGCAATTGTTTAAAAAGGGTTTTATAAATTTTTTTAGGCACTTAAATATTCAAAAATTCACCACTAGATGAAGAAGGAGTGCTATATGTAATACTGCCAAACAAAATAGTATATGAAAACAGTATTCTAAAATATGTTTAATCGTTTCTGAAAGCAAGTTAAATCACATTACTGCTTTCTAAGCATGAGTTCTTAGTATATTTATCGTCGTATTCCTCTTACTGAATGTTACCGGGTACTTCCGTATTATACCGTCTACGCCAACGATTGCCAACGGTTTAGTAACTCATTTTCGACGGATTTAAATTTGGTGATTACAGATTAACCGATTACATCATTGCCGGGTTGCCATAATTGGTGGTCTAGCAACTCATTGGCGATGACTTCAAATTTGGCGATAAAGTTTGACGGTATAATAAGTAAATATCTGATAATAATTCAAAGCACGGCAGTCAATGCTATCACATTCATAGTAGCATTTAACGTGAAAAGCAGTCTTGCATGGTTAGAGATATTGTAGATTCTTGACAATTAAAATTCTGACAAACAGGCTAACTTTACCTGTAAAACTAAATAACGTGTTAAGCACATCTTCATAAATCATTTGCTTCTTCCTTTTAATTACAAGACATTGTGGTTTTAAATAACCCCACGGACAGTTCTATTTAAGAAACAATCAAACACAGTTTAAACTATATCTTATTTTGTTTAACAATATTACATACACCACCATTTTTCCCTTGTGGTGAGTTTTTGAACTTTTTTGGTGGAAAATAAATTTATCCATGACACCCTTTAAATTATTACCAAGTTTGATAAAATTTGACCCAGTAGTTTTCCTTTCATGGCCCTTTCAAAGTAAAACTTTAAGTATATGTCCCTTGTGCTTTAGATTACTTTAAATTCTAACGCGAAATTATTTACTAAATTTTAAAAAAAACGGTTACCTTATATAGAGTAATAATTTTTATTATTAAAAATCTTCACACCTTTAGAGAAAAGTCATTTTTTGCAATTTTGTACTTTTTGTTACCAGTATTTTTAACATTATCTTCCGTTTCCTTAGCTGAATTAATTATTTATTCATTTATCTAATTTTAGAAGAAATAATTTTGATTAAACTGTACAGTTTAAAATTGTTTTTCTTTTGCCTAATTTTGTTTTTGTTACTTATTTATATACTGAATTGTGACTTATTTGGATCAATCTAATTTATCAGTATCTGTAAAAATATAAGATAAATATTTATTTATGTTGTATGTAGTTTGATGATTAAAGATACATGAAATATTTTAAAATAATTTATACTGTACTTCTAAAAATGCTACACAATTATGTTTCTGGTTTAGATTGATTATTGCTCAATATGAACAAATACATATAAACATATTAATAAAACATTATAAAAAATTACAAAACATTATTCTATTGAGTGATATATTTTATATTTATTTCTAAACAAAACAGCTACTCAAAATGAGGTTATTTATTATTAAACTGTTTCACGCAGCAAATCGTTACTTTCTTACTAACTGTTATTTTACGTACAAGTTGCCTTTGGCAACTAGCAGGTTTGCCAATTTTAATAATCTCTAAACTGTTCAATTAAAATTTTATATTTCTTTCTAAAAACAGGTATTTTAGCAAATATTTTTAAGCTTCAAATTTTAATAGTTATAATATTCAGTTATACTTTTAAGTATGCCTTAAACAATTCTGTTATTTATGTTATACACCTCTTATTAATTTTTTATAATACCTGTCAATTTAAATTTAAATTAAAGTGGATATGAAAAAACTTCAGTTAATATAAAGAAGCATATTTTAGAGAATCCTAGCATATCTTAAAAAATATGAGAACTGAAAGCAGAGTTGCTCGGTATTGAAGTCTTATGTGCATTACAAAATAATTTTCATAATTTATAATAACTCAATAATTATTCAATGAAAATTTAACGAATTAAATGAAGGAATTCAGTGTTTATTTTTATTTTTAAAAGGATATAAAATCTGTCTCTATTAGGTTTTTTTTGGTTTTTAAATATATTTAAAAAAACCATGAAGTTTAAATTTTAAACATTCCTTTGGTCTTAAGAGAATTATATTCTGTAAAGTGTTCTTTACTCCCCAACTTTTAAATAAATAAACGCTTCCATTTTCTGTGTTTATACCCGAACGGTATATTAAGATTTGAATATTACAATGATAGAACAATCAACATTTTAATAATCTAGGGTCATCACTCTTGAGATATTATAAGAGATGAATGCCTTCTTTGAGACTGTCGATGAAGTGATCTGTGATCCTTAATTTTATATAATAATGTTGAAATTTTTATGTGTAAGATTTAGTGGTTGATTTTATTGATTGGAATAAGGCTAATTTTTTTAAAAAAAATATTAGTCTAAAGAATATTTTGTTATAAAATATTCATAGGTTTATGTAAAAATTAAAAAATCTTAATTCACCATTCTTTATTGTCTCAAATTATATGAAATATAATTATTTATTCCATTCAGATTATTATTTAACATATTTTATGTCTGTTATTAAAGGTTTACAAATTAGCTGTTAGGCTTCATTTATAGTAAATATCTTGTACCTATTACACCATATTTGCCTTAAATAAAACTGTTTAAATAAATTAGTAACATAGGTATTGTGAAAGATAATAGAAAATATTTCCTTGTATTTACTTTTTTTAAAAAATATCATGTTTCATAATTATTTAATTTCTTACAGATAGGTACTGAAAATTAAATTTCTATATATTTAATTTGGAATGATAGATAATTTATTTTTTAATTTGTGATTATGTTAATACGATAGCAACGTTTTGATGAAAGTTTATTTTTTACCCAATTACGTGCAACATGAGGTTTAATTTTTTCTAAGTGAAATAAATTATTTTAAAGAAATCATTAAAAATAGAAAATTAAATGGTTAGTTAAAACATTTAGTATCATTAGAAAGACATTTTTTTGAGCTTTAGTATGGCGCATAAATTAATTTTGTACATGGAAGTTTTCAAAGTTATAGCGAAAATACACCAAAATTTCGCTTAATTTTTGTAGCAATAGATGGAAAGCATATAGGCCTGTAGAGCGCTAACTATCACATTAAGCTTTATTATAAATATAAATTAGAAGAAAGTTTTACAATCGTGAATTATTTTTTTCTTGAAATTTTAGAGATTTTTGTTTAAATGTATTTATTTATTTATTTAATTTTTAGATATAAAGGAATCTTAAAGATAAATTTCAAGATTTCAATTGAAATGTTTTTTTTATTTGAAGGAAACACCATTATCTAAACGAATAAGTTAGATAAGAACTATTGAACTTGTAATTCTTACATCAAAATTATACACTTGTCAAGGTTTTATTACTTTCTATTTTAGGAAAAAATATTTTTTTTGTAATTTTTTTTTGTTATTAGTTTATTATTTCCCATGTTACGTTTTTTTAAAATAATTATCATTGCTTTCATATAAAGTTACAATGTAAGTACATAGTTTTGATGAATCATAATTTCTTTTAAATTACTCTCCATTTACTCCAATAGATAAAATAATATTGAAAGGATGATAAACTTCATGGCGACAATTTTTATTATATCCTTAACTCATCGGACAAAATATTACGGTAGTAAATATTTTATTATTTCTCAATCACAAAAATAATAATTTATCATTCTTGTATAAAGGGTTTATATATATTAATATAAAACACTTGCTCCATTTATAATATTTGGAAATAGTAAATTTTTCAAATATACTAACATTAAAGTAAATTCAAAATTATTTAATACTTGAAAGTACTTTTGCAATTTAAGAATTTTCATTCTTAATTTTTTTAAAAGTTATTTTATCCTTTACTGAATAACTTAGCGGTAGAGCAAATAATGTTATGACACGATGATTGGAGATGAATCTATTTTTTTAGAAATCAAGATTTTTCTGGACTCTAGAGTTAGAATTCCATTTTTATCAATTACTTACATTTTATTAAATTGAACTAATCGAATACTTTTCCAATATTACGAAAGTTTCCTGTTTTCTTTTTTTAAAGTCTTGGTGTGTTTTTAGAAATTAAAACATTATGTCCAATTAAAAAGTTATCATCTGCACATTCTGTAACATAACCACAGCCATCGGTAATTAGTTGGTCTCATGCTAAGGCTTCGCTTTACGAAACGGAAAGTTCCTGTTTCGAAACCAGAAGCCATCAAAGGCTAGACATATATATTACATTTGAGCGTAGGTCAAAAGTCATTCTCCTGCAATGGCGCAAGTGTCTGAAAAGTAGATACTCACACGTCGTCGTAACGACGATTTAAAATTACGAAATTTCTACCAAAGTAGTGTACTGCCCTTGACCACAAATAAAACTGGAAATTAAAATTAAATGTTATATAAATTATTCTAAGTAAATTATTATATTAAGACATTTTATCTCCACTATTTCATTTATGTTGCATTTTATTATAGAATATTAAATTATTTTATAATATAAATTTAAAGAAATTATATGTTACCGAGAAAGACCGAAATTGGAGAATGTCGACTTTCACTGGTGAATGTCAAAAAACACCAAGTACGTCGGTGAAAGATCAAATATTTCATGACATTCTTGTACATTCGAACCCTCACCGGTGTATGTCGACAATCACTGATATATTCTAATGGATGTCGAAAAGGGAGGAGCCAACGAAGAGACGACTGGCTGTTTACCTACAAATCGTTTGTTCTGCTTGGAATTTTAAAATTAATTAAAAAAATTTAATTATTAAAAACATTTCACCTTTCCTTCTGAATGGAGTGATTAAGAACTTAAAATACACAGAGCATTCAAAATCATACTTATTTTGTAATCAATTTTTATGATAAAAATGTCATAATTCTGTATTAATATTAGACAGAAACTACGAAGATATCTGCATATTTAATTTACTTATTAAAAATTCAATTGAGGAAACAAATTGATATAAATGCTATTCAAAATAAATTATTTGATAATTCTTCTGAATAATCAAGAAATTTAAAAGAATTATTTTTAAAAATTAATTATAAAAAGAATTATTATTTTATTTTATTAATTTTAATTACAATTAATGATTTAATTAATTTAAGATTAAATTTTTTAATAATGTAAAATAATTATTAATTGATTACAAAATAAGCAGTCATTTTGAATGCACTGTGTGTTTTAAGTTCTAAATCATTCCTTTCAGAAAGAGAGGCGAAAAATTTATCGCAACTGAATTACGGAAAAGAAAATATAAATATCAGACCTGTTCAACATTCACCATTAGTGCATGGTGCATGTCTACATTTACAGGTGTAAGTCAGAAATAAGGGTATTTCGCAAATATTTCGGACATGCACCAAGCGACTATGTGCTTGTTGACATTCACCGATGAAAGTCGGCATTCTGCAGACTTCGTTTTTTCTCGGTAACATATACACATATATCAAAAATAAATCTATTTTTAAAGTAAAATATTACATGAATTAATACAATTATTTTTGATTATATAAAATTTTATAAATAAATATCAAATGAAATTAAATTTCAATAAGGTTTCATTTGTCGCCTGTTACACTCGTATGATTAATTGACTAACAATGTTACATATTCATTTGATTTACCAAATTTTTGATAGAAATGATTTCAAATTTGTTTGGGTTTTCTTTGTACAAGTAACCCATTGAAATATATATATATAATTCAGAGTGTCATTTTCATAATTAAAATAAATTAATTAAGGAAAGAGTAGTTAAAACTTTCAAAAATTAAATTGTTGTTGTGATTTTTAAGAAGTCACACTTGTTAAATTTTCTGATTTTGAAAATATTTTCAATACATGTTCTAACATTCTTTTTTTTGTAAAATGTTGATTGTAGTAATTTGTCATTCAAATTAATGCCTGTTGACAGAGTACAAACATCAAAAGGATAAAGAAAAAAACCAATAATTTCTATTTTTCTAATTTTTAAACTACATTTTAATTTATTTAATTTCATCCATTTAGTTAGATAACTTCTTGATATAGTCAATGAAATCACATGAGGCCGTTATATTATGTTTTTCTTTAGTTTCGGCATAACATGTACATATAGACGCAATGTTTATAATTTTGTTTAATTCGGATAATTATAAATTAAAATCTAATTCTAGAGATTGATCTTTTTGTCATCTATATTTTTTGTGTTTAAAGAACACCCCCCTCCTCAAAAAAAAGCAGCTATTACTTTCAAAGTAATCAAATATCATTTCTGGTTGAGGCAATTATTAGAAAGCTTTTGATATCACAGAGTTTTCAAAATGCATTTCTATGCTGACGTTTTTATTAACTCTTCTAAATATTTCGCCTATGTTTTTCAAAATACGTCATTCTCAACACTTATATCTTTAACATTAGCTCAATACGAATAAAATGCCTTATTATAGACCCAAAAGAAGGTTTGATGTTCGTAGACTCATCCATCTAATGGGGAGTTCGTTTCTCGTGTATATTTGCATATTTTCCTTTTTTTGTTCATTCAGTCGTTTTTTATTCTAATATATGGTGCTAGATATTGCATGCTTAGATTCCTACCTATCATCATTTCTTATACTCGAAAAAAAAATGTCCATTTCATTCAAAGGTTGGAAAAAAAGTTGAAGGTACAAACGAAATACGTGATTTCTAAGAACATGGAATAATTCTTTTTACAATACGCTTTTGGGGTTATTTGCATTTTTTTAAAAAAAAATCCAGCAATATAAATTTTTTAATATATGCTTGAAAATTACTTTAGATACATTCTCTAATTTTTCTTTAAAGAAATAATTTAGAAAAATGTTTTTGGATGAAAAACTATGTGAAATTCCTTATTACAAAAATTAATAGTTTAATCAATGTTTAAGCTAAATTATATTACTATAATGCGTTACATTTACGTTATTTTACAACTCAATTTATTATTTTGTATTATGGTGAAACGATGGGGATGAAATCTGGAGATATATTTTTCTGAAGAAGAGTACTCCTCTATTGAGTCTGACATTCAAAAATAATTTTAAAGAAAAATGTTGACAAAATATGATTTATATTTTAAAATATTACATCAACCATCAATTATAATATGTTGAATACATATTTATAAAACTCTTAATTGTTATTTTGGAATGATTCATTTCCGGTAGGAATATTGATTCTTATTGAGATACTAAGTTTTATTTTTAGTACTTTATAATCTATTGTTAGTAAATAAATCAAACTAATTAAGGTAGTCTAAACTGTTATGGTGTTTACCTGTTCAAAAGTTGTGAGATATTATCTAGATGTTTCTCAATATTCTAAATGCTTACCTGTATTTTGAAAATATTGAAAATATTGTTAAGTAATTTTTTAAAAGAAATAAAAAAACATTAAATCAATAATGTGTAATATTCTCGGATATTGTGTTATATGGTACAAACATCATATATTATTGGACAATAGTGAGCAATAATGATTAATCGTACAATGAAGTTCATACTACGGTGAAGATACCTGTGCCACAATTTGACTAGTTTACTACCTAGTAAATATACTAATTTATTTTATTCTGATAAATACAAAATAAAATAATTATTAAATATTCTAAAATACAAGAGAGAGAAAAAAACGTTTCAGCGTTTTTTATGGTGAATCATTATAAGAAAGAAATTATGTTACCTTTTTTTAAAAAAATATTTCATTTTGTCCATAAACAAAGCAGAAAAATAATTCTACCAAGTAAATATACTAATTTATTTTATTCTGATTAATACAAAATAAAATAATTCTAAAATACAAGAGAGAAAAAAAACACGTTTCGGCGTTTTTTATAGTGAATCAGTATAAGAAAGAAATTATGTTATCTATTTTAAAAAATTACTTCATTTTGTCCATAAACAAAGCAGAACAATAAAATTATCGATCGAAAGGGAAGAATATATTACAGATACTGTATTAAACATAAAATATAATGTATAAATGATCTATTTAGTTTTTTTTTTCGTTCAATAATTTATAACGTAGAAAGGAGTATATTCGGAATTACTTTAAGAATTTCAATATGTTAACTTGGTATTAGGATAAACAATGTTCGATGTAAACTTCGACAACAATAAAAATTCCAATATGTCCCTAAATTCTATTTAGTAACCGTTTACTTGAATCATTTGTTCAATCATGTCTGTCCATGTATTGATCTTGATTGATTAAAATACATTTTAGAAGAATGTAATTTTGAATTTTCGGTAACAATAATATTATTGTTATTTTCTATAACACAGTTGTTATGACTAAAACAATGCACTATCATAATAATTTACTTGTATGTAAATATGTAACTCTTTTTTTTCCTGGTTGAATGAACTAAGTGCTGATTGTATAGATTTATATTGTCATTTATCCAACATAAATATATAAAGTGATTAGTTTTTTCACACAGGTTGTTAAATTTATTTATAATTCGAAGCAGCCAGGCTCCTTTATGTAAAAAATATATATTGGGAACTTTAAATTAGGCTAAATTAAACTGTTAGTAATTGTGTGGATTGCGCTAGGCCCAAACTCCCAATCTTATGGTTAGTAACATATCCGTTAGACCAAAAGTGCACTTCAGTCCGAGGGATGTAATATGGCTTATTTAGCATTCACCACATACTCTCCCACCAGTGAGTCGGTGATTAGACGAGTGATACCTATATGAAGTGTTGGCTGTGATGTTAACTACTGTCGTATTTAATGCACTTCTAGGTCTTTGAGTCGCCGATAGAGGGCGACACGACAGTTGAACAACGCTATGTGCGTAGGTTGAATTAATCAAGGTCGGTCGCCGGGTTACCATTGTTGGTTGATTAGTGGATTACGCTAGGTCCGAACTCCCAATCTTATGGTTAGTAGCCGAGTAACATATCCGTTAAGCCAAAAGTGCACTTCAGCCCGAGGGATGTTATCTGGCTTATAAAACATTCAGCAAAAAAAAAACTTAAATTTGGCTACAAAATACTAATGTCTTTACAAATATTAATTGGCTTCGGTTTGAAGGTTGATGTTGCTTCAGTTGATAATGTGAATCGTGTGTATTGACTTAAAATACAACACGACTCACATTATCATAATCGAAAAGTGATAATCGTAAATCTCTGCATTTTTCATATGTATTCAAATCAACAGAATAGATTATACAATAATGATACGATAATCATCAAAATTTATTTGGGAAATCATGTCTTATTTATATTCATTGTTCAAGTGCAGCTCTAGAGACCCACAAATTTATCAGTAAAATATTTGATATGCTTGTTTGAAATGAAGGTTCAAAATCTTCAAAAATGTGTTGTACCCCTTAACTGGTTTTTTTTCCTTACTATCTAATATGACACCTTCTATTATGGAAATATTTTTTTATTTCGATTCAAATGGAAATCTATGGAATACTTAGCTTATCTATGCATTCGAAGTCATTTTACTATTGAATTATAATTATTATGAATGATTTATTTTTTATTTACAACTATCAAAATTCGATATATAGATGCATGTACGCCGTACGGACAAACCAGTTAAGGTGTTAAATGCACTATAACTTAAAAATTTGCCAACAAATGCTGAGATGTAGCGATTGAGAGCATCAATATGTACTAATACGTGGGCAGTATATTTCTAACATTGAGTAACTTTTCAGTTTTTTAATACATCGATTAAGAATAATGGAAGATAAGAAACCACCAACAAATAAACACATTTAATGTAAAGTTTAATAGGTTTATGAGGATTAACTCTTATTAGAACATTTGAAGTTTAGAATTATCTTTAAACCATTATATTCTTATAAAAATCAGCATAACAATTTATAGAAATTCCTTATAAGAGTAAGTTACCTTATTGGAGATTTATTTTTCACTCTTACAACAATTACTAGATATTTTTTATAATTACATTTTACAGTACAATTCAGTAATTATTACTGTATCAGTAGTTATTATTGGAAAATTTCATTTTTGCAGTAATTATTACTAGATGGATATTTTTTATAATTACATTTTACAATCCAGTAATAATTACTGATCAGTGGTTATTATTGGAAAATTTCATTTTTCAGTAATCATTAATAGATCGATATTTTTTATAATGGCATTTTACAATCCAGTAATTATTACTGTATCAGTGGTTATTATTGGACAATTTCATTTTTCAGTAGTTATTACTAGATGGATATTTTTTATAATTACATTTTACAATCCAGTAGTTATTACTATATCAGTAGTTATTATTGGACAATTTCATTTTTCAGTAATTATTACTTGTGGTGGAGTATTGATCAATCTAATAAACTCTTATTTGGTGAAGTTTAAATTATTGTATTTGTATTCGACAATAATCAGATATGAATATATTTATACTGCAGCTCAATGTTTTTATCTTCTCAGAACATGATGTTGTTCATGGGATGAGGTTTTTGCCATCAACAAAAATCCACAGGCGAAAAATTGAAATTTTATTTTCTGAAATCTTATTAAACTTTTATTATTTCAAAAATTCAGCTTTTAATAATGCTATGCCATCACATTTACAAAAGCTCTCACTAAAAAAATAAGTTAATTACTACTGCAAATAAAACTTAGAAATTTCATTTTGAGGGCGTGATTATATGAAATGAAATAAATAAGAAATGTGATATTTTTTTAACAAAAAATGCGAGACAAAGTTTTTTTTTGATTGCTTGCAATATTAAAGTGACTCATTAAATGAAACAATTAAAATGAATAAAAATATAATTTTTCCTCCTTGAGCAAGTGGTGCTTGGCCGTTCAAGAAATGATGTTCTGACTTGTTACAATGAAATATGCATAGCAGATTTCATTTTAATCGTTATTTTCTTTTTTTCTTTCAGACCGAATTCGTGGATAATGTCGTCTTCAAGCTAACTACTTCCATAATTAACTTTTATTGTCCTATGGTAGCTATGATTGCGACATACGCCAAAATATATATGCAGATCAGAAAGAGGGCACGATCGGAGGTGATCAATAACTGTAGTGACATTCGTCCAGATTCGTACTCTAGCTCAGAGCCTCAACCAATGAGATATGCTCTCGCTACTCATTCGACCAGAAATAAAAAAGAAAAGAGAAAAAGAACGAAAGATAATTCCCCTTCTCCAGATACAATCGGATGTAGGGAAGAGTTTCCTGAACAATTACCAACGTCATGTGAAGGATCTTGTGACGGTTATGTCGCAGTAAGTCTACAATCGAACCCCACTAGATGGCGCTGTAACGTGTGCGGAGCGAAGCAAAATAGTACGGAAGAATGGACGTGGCCACGTGTTCAACTTGATGAAACCACAAAGGTAAATATCCAGTTTCAAGATTCAAATTAAACATATCGTTTAATAATATTAAGGCGACCAGGGACCTTTAAAATGACTCTTTGCAATTTTCACTTTAGCAATTAGAAATTTTACAGGCATTAAGAGTAACTTTATAGGAGGTGATACACAAAATTTTAAAGAAATATATTAATTTATTTTTGAGTTAGGGGGGTTAAAGTAATATAAAATTAACATTTGTAACGTTAATGAAAAATGTTTCAGGAGCTCCGAATTTGTACGAAAGCGCTCTGATTTTTATTATTACTTACTGTAACCCATTTGTAACAAAATTTGTTATTAATCTTTAAGTTTGAGTAAAACATTAATTAAATTGAAGATTAAAAAATGTAATAACTTAAACTTTTTTTTAAAAAAATCAGTAGTTTCGCGTAGTTTTGAGTTATTACATCGGTTATTTTGGATATTTCAGTCTCAAACTTAAAGATTAATCCCAACTTTTGTTCCAGAAGGGTTAGAGTAAGTAATAATAAAAATTGGAGTGCTTTCAAAAATTTTGGAGCTCCTGAAACATTTTTCATTAACCTTATTTATCGCAAATATCATATTATATTAACCCCCTAACTCATAAATAAATTAATAAAATGCGTTAACATTTTGTGTGTCATCTCCTATAGTGTTACTCTTAATACTTGCAAAATTTCAAATTGCTAAGGTGAAAATTGCAAAAAGTCATTTTAAAAGTCCCTCGTCGCCTTAATAATTTGTGTTGCTCATCGCTGACAATTATTGGCACATTTCTAATATTTCTTAATTTCGTTTTAGATTTTATAATTTGCGAAAACATTTAAGTGAATCGTTTTTTATTTCGACTCTACCTATGGAAACAAACCATTTTTTTTATCGCAGATGAACCATAAATAAATCAAATTTAGATAGTAAAATAAATTTATTATCAATTTATGACCAGTCATGGTAACTTTTGAAATAAATAGCCATGGAAATTGAGGCTTTGGTCGTATTGGTGAATCAGATTCCCTATCAAAGAGCATTATTGCTAGTATGAGGCTACTTTACATTTGGAAAGAGTAAGTTATCAAATTAAATTCTAAATATAAGTGATTTTCTTTTAAATTAGTAGGTGAAATTTGAAGCTTATTAGAGATACAAGATTAGTTTAAAAGTGTGTTTCGTTTTCTCTCCTCAATTTTTAACCGCCACTTAAGGAATACTTTTCAAGTAAATAAAACAGTTTTCTATATCATTAAGGGATATTCTAGAATGCTACACAAAGCGAGAAAATTTGATGAGGCCATGAACCAAAATTATTAATTAACTTAAAAGGTAATAAGAATGAAGATTACCATACAGATTTGAAATAACCGAATTATAATATAATGAATATATAAAGAACTCAAATGAGAAGCACTATATTAAATTGACGAAGGATTATTTTAAATAAGAATGATTATATTAAATATATAAAATTTTGTCATCCTTTTATTTTGTTGAATTCACATCTATAGTTTGAAATACAGAATAAATCTCTAATTTTATGTTTGATATAAAATGTATTTCTTTGATTTTTTTTATTGTATTAATATATCAAATATGTAATTAGATTTAAATTTATCGATATTTTATTTTGAAATTTCAAATTTTTATGTTCATTAATACATAAAACTGATATATAGGCTTTACGAATACTGATAAGAACTGGTAAAGAAATAAAATACAAATTGAAAATTCAATGCAAAAAGAATTCAGAACCTTTGTGCATTGAACATGCATACAGAATTAAAAGAAATTAAAGGAATTAAGGAAAATTAAATAAAATTATAAAAAATAAGTATACTCTATTCTTTTTACGAAGATAAAAGTTACAGTGATGCAAACAGCAATGGACTGGTTTAAATCATAAAACTATAAATTATCCCCACAATCAAAATTGCAAGCAAATCAAATATTTAAATTTAAATACTGTGTTCAGAATTTTATTTATATATAGTGCACCTAAGATTGTAGGGATATAGTGTTAAAACTATATCAGATTTTTTTTATAAAGCAAATATATTTACCTTCATTTCCCTATTTTTAAAAAAATTCTTTTAGAGAGATTATTCCTTGTTTAGTGATAAATAAATTTAAAACATATTACTAATGTTTAATATTGTGCTTAAAATCATCTTTTGTTTAGTTGACAGTTATAATTTTTACCAATTTGAATGATGAAAACGATGATTAGATGATTTTTTTCACTATAAAATAAGGAAAAAAAATATAACTGCTTAAAATAGATGTATATCAATAATTGTCGTACGTGTTGAATAATTTATAGAAAATCTACTTCATGTGCTTTTTAAATTCTATTAATAATGTTTCTTTATATCTATTTTAATGGAATTCTTTAAGTTTATGTTTTTCGTCCCCTTTGAATTAGGAACCTATGCAAAGATAAGCAGTAAAATAAAATAAAAGGTTTAAATAGATATTTTTGAGGATTAATGCATTTCATTTCTTTTTTTAGGTTGTTAGAGTAAACATGACTGATGAAAGCAGAGTTGTTTATTTTATTTGCTAAATTTATTACTCGCTTCCAAATTGTCCCAGGACTGCTTGGAATTTTTCTAGTAATTTTGAGCTAAAGAAAATACGACGAGCACGATAACCTGCCACTTCCATTTTTCATTATATTCAGCATGAGGAAAATGCCTAGCTGACCATAAAAACTGCAATAAAACTTTTCTGGGAGAAGCACCCGGTCAATTCTAAAAGATATATGGGCGATTAAAGCTAATTGAGGGTGATCACACTAATATAAAGCATATTAAATAACATCATCAGATACTTATTAATATAGTAGGACTTATAGATAATGCAATTAAATAATTATAAAAATAACTTGTATCATGATTCAATAACTTGTATCAGCTTAATAACTTGTATAAAATAACTTGTATCAGGAATTAAGGAATGTATCCTTAATTCCTGATTCCACCAATTCTGAAAGGAAAAAATAAACCTTCTAGGGTTAGATATTGAATGAGTTAAAGTCTTTAACGAACCAAAAAATAGTATTTTTGACGAATCCCTACGTATGGTTTTGTAAAGCTATCATATTTATATATGAATTTGAAAAAGTCTATGATGAGGTATCATTAACTTTTGTGCGATTTAATAAAATATGTGTGATGTAATAAAAAATGTTATCAAGAGTTTCGGTGTAATTAAAATAATCGGTATCATCATTATTATTTTTCAACAAATAATTTTGTCATTCTTCACTTCATAAAATCTACTACTAAAGCAATCAATCAACACACAACATTAATACTTTTTAACTAATAAAAAAACAAAAAATTATTGCAGCCGTTTATAGAGAACTTAATTAAAATAAAACAACATGCCCTTTTTTTTATGATGCCTTGTTTCACTTGTTCGACTCATTTTATTATTAGACACTACAACAGAAATAAGAATGGTCTTTATTTAATATTTCTTATTATAATAAGATATATAAATTCCTTATTTTCTAAACACTGTGCGTTATATTCCAAATTATTTACTTTAAAAACTTCTTCACAAATCTTATCTGATTATCTGCTTTGACAATATCACACTCATGTTTATTTTTACAAAACTTGCGTGTTTTGTTGCTGTTTATGACCCTTTATTCAACCCCACTGACACCCTTCAGTGATTTAAACCAATTGAACGTCTCTCACTTTTTCAGTAGCTCCAACTAGGGCCAAGAGTATGACTTAGCTACATACACGTCATGACCCCTTTTCTGGGGCGGCATTCATGCATTTTCGTTCATTCATCCACAGATCGTTATTTAGATCTGGAACAGAGAGCAATCCCCTCCGACCTAGTACCCCAGTGGCATTATATTCGACATGGAGGACTTTGCCAAAGCGACAACAAGACCAGCCACCACACACTCAGGGAATCTTTGGTTGCCGAAGTTCGAACTCGTAACCTAAGTTCGAACTCGTAACCTCTTTATATAGAGTCCAGCCTTCTACTATGCAGGTTATCACGGCCATACTTGTTCTCTCTCTTGAATATTAAAAAATGTTCATTGTAGATGTTAAATTAGTTATAATGGACTTCTAATAAGCTCATTCTGCTGAAAAGGAAAACGAAATCGAAGTACATAATTAAGCGTTGATAATCGTGATGGTGCCAAATGAACTGCATATATGTAAATTAAAGCATACAAATAGGGCCGAGAAAACTTGCTTTGTAGAGCATTGGACTCTTATTTCTCTGGTTGAGAATTCGAACCTCGGCAGCCGAAGATTCCCCGAGTGTGTGTTGATTCGACGTTAAATCTGTCGTGGTCACAAAGACCTCCATGTCGAGAGTAATACCACTTCGGTACTAGATCAGAGATTATCGGTCTCTGTTCCAGATCTAAATTACGATTTGTGAATGAATTTTATATATATATATATATATATATATATATATATATATATATATATATATATATATATATATATATATATATATGTATATATATATATATATATATATATATATATATATATATATATATATATATATATATATAAAGAAAACCTGTAAAATGTCTTACATTTTAGAACCATTCTACACTTCTAGTAATTTAAGAGTAGTTTTCTAGCCTGTAATGTGAAAGCTGAATCAAAAATCAAAATATATAATTAATGTTCCAATGCAGTGGTAAAAAATATTCTTTTTATCTTTAATCCAACGGGAAATCTTATTTTGTTATTTGGTACAAAACAAGTATCCTTATGTGACCTTTCATGTTCTTGTACCAGGTATTCATTGAAATAAATCCGTTACCAAGATAAATCCCGCCGACAATTCCCCGAGGATAGCAGCGATCGATCGCATTTAATCGGATCATGATAAAAAGAAAATCGACTTTTCGACACCACTACTAATGAATGGAGTAAAGATAAAATTGCCAAATGAGCATTTGTTTCGAGTTCTTAAAATACAGTCAACGTTTAAATACCATCTATCTAAAGCAACAGTTCATTAATTTGCCAGAAATATAAATATAAATCTATAGCGGCAATATTCCTTTGATGAATTCTTTCGCAAAACTATCTTTGATCTTTTGACCATTAAAACCGGACGTGCTGATCAGGCTAATAAGATGTTTTATTTTTGTGTTCTTAGCAACCCACCCATTCCGCATAATAGATGTTATAACCCCCCTCCACCTCCTCCATTAAATCTACGAATTAGTCCGCCTTCCTTTTCTTTCGACATTATATGTACCAAAAAAATATTTTCTTTACTTATTTATTTCAAAAACTAAGCATGAATAAAGAAATAAAACAAATAGATAAAGCTTGATGATTCGTCAAATTCAAAAGATGCTTCGAGTTTTCTGTTAAAATTATTCAATTTTTGTACTGAAAATTAAAAAAAGAAACAAAGATCACTGCGGAAATTATTTTGATTTATCAAATGGAATTGTAAATGAAAACAGCTATTATAACTTCGGGGTTTGTTAGAGAAAAAATATTTAAATTGATTTTTTAAAGTATCTTATTTAAAGAAGCTTTGTTTATGATAATAATTATTCAGATAAGATGATAAATCAATATGTGGAGCATATTTTGACTTTAATGTTAATGCTGATTAAAAAGAAGAAGGATCAAATACGTTTCATTATATTTTATGTGTGAAATAGTATATCATTTTTATATTTATATACTTCAATGTACACAACAAAGAATTAATAGAGTGCATTATTTAGTAAAATCACAAAACTGTAATGCTGGAGTCCTTGCATAAAGATAGTGAGTAAATGCCGTGATCTGGACGTCCCTTGTTCGAGTCCAGGTTAGGGCGTAGTTGTTCTGAGTTTTACATGTGAGGTGTGGAAAAAGAGATTGTGGATCCCACCCCTAGCATTAAGGGGCTCTGCAAGTAAATGTGCTGAGTGTGTAGCTAAGCCATGCTCTTGGCCTTAGTTGGTGCCACTTTATAAACAAGAGACGCTCATACGGCTTAAATTCGCTGATGAATCAGATAGCTTGTCCATGTAAGTGTTATTAGAAAAAAAAAACATCAGTTGAAGGCATCACTGATATCCATATCAACATTAGTTGAGTATATCATTGATATCCATATCAATATTAGTTGAGCATATCATTGATATCCATATCAATATTAGTTGATCATATCACTGATATCCCCACTATATCAGTAGAGTGCATCATGTGTTGACATATAAAACTGATAATTGCAACCAACTGTTAAACTGAGTTTGATTTGTCAGTTTCAAT
>JAOUZG010038210.1:0-11333 GCA_026289955.1 Argiope argentata | reverse complement strand
AACAATAAAAATTATATATATATATATATATATAATTTTTATTGTTCGAGCTATCTGAATGCACCAAAATAAGAATAACATAAATACTTTCGGACTTGGAAAAGCAGCAATCTTTCATTTTACTCGACATTATGGCAATCTACAACTATTATCATCAAATATTTCTGAAGAAGATACGAAGTATTTTATGCCAGATTGTTGCGCTATTTATTTGCTCTCCATTTACATAATTCCTCAAAATAGTTGCTTATCAACCCAAGCAATACCATTGAAGATGGAACAATTTAATATTTTACATACTCACACAAAACCGTTTAACTAGTATAATGGGAAATAGGAGAGCAAAAAGGAAATCGCATCAATAATATAACCAAAAATATATATTATTGATCTATAAGAAATAGTATATTCCAAATAGAAAGAAAAGAATTTATTCCTAACATTTTCCATCTTATCAAGTTATATTCTTTAAGAAAAAAAGAAGTTGTGCGACTTTTCAAATGTTCTCTGAAATTTAAAAAAAAAAAAAAATCTTCGAAAAATTGAGAAAAGAAACAAGCTTCTCTTACAGCCTCTTTTTTCGAATTAAATAAATTACAAATGCTTTAAAAAGTATATTGCCATTTGAAACATTTGGTAGAAATGAATTAATCTAACCAAATTTCATATGCGTGTTTTGAATTTTACACTTGCGCAGCAAAATAAACTGAAAAAATTATTATAAATACTGAACTGACATTATTCATTAGAGAAAAGGCGTATTTAAAATGAGTAAGGCTTTTGCACTAATATATCAAGTTTTGATAATTAACTAATGAAGAGCTCCATTGGAGCATTATGACCTATATCCTATCATTCTCGGCAAATATTGCCCGAAAGAAAGTTTGAAAATCTGGTTCATGGATATGATAAATACACGAATATAAATCATAATTTTGCTGAAAAAAATGAGCAGCTGTCTATTATCTTAGACAAAAGTTAAAAAATAAAACAAATAAAACAGAATATACTTAACAAAAATATTTTAACATTGATAATTAAGAAATTTAACTGCCAATTTAGATGTGTTAATCAAATCTAAAAAATTTATAAAAGAATTATATATTATTTATTTAACTAAATTTATTTAATATGACGATGATTGTAAGTTATATATAAAAGCATTCTTTAAGTATTCAATTATATAATAAACATATAAATTTTAGAAAATTTCGATCTTGATTATAATTCAAATGGTTTTAAAACTAATTTTATTCAGTCACGAGCTAGATATGTTAGTTTTAAAATATATTTAAATAATAATTTTTAAATTGATCTATTATATTTAATGTTAATATTTGTCTTCACTTACTTTACATATTTTTGTAATACATATACACAGTTGCATTTTGAAAATATCCAACTACATAATATGCATAAAACAGTTTTAAGTGAGCGATCATTTCAATACGATTTTCCTAATATTTCTATACATTTCGATATTCATTATCAATCAAATTATTTTTAAAATTAACTTATCTTGTTACTAGCAAGATATGTCAGTTTAAAATATATATGAAGATTAGAAAGAAATACATGATTTGAAATTTCTTATGGTTAATGATGATAATGAAGATAATATGAAGAAATATATGAAGATTAATAAAAAAGTATTTTTTTCAGTTTCTATATTACACCGATTGTTAAAATTTGTCTTTTCTTACTTCAGAAGTCAATAATGAAATATTACAAAGAATATTTTTAAGACAGCTAAAATTATCTTCAGCTCTTTATTTATGTACGTTTTGTAAACCTTTTCATTGACAGATAATTTTATTCATTACGTAAGCGATAGATAAAAAATGGGTAAGTCTAGATGAAGGTTCTAGAAATAGAAATGAAGATTTATTAAAGTAATATCTCTATAAACAATTGCATTCCATGTAAACTGATTAGTGCTTGATGAAATTTTTAGAAATAAGCTCACCTATAGAAAGCATTTCTTATGGTAAAATGAAGTCCCAATTCCAAGAATACCGATAACACAAAATAATTGGAATAAATAATTCCTAATATTCTTTCATAATAATATTCGGATAAAATAATCCAACATTCGCTGCTTATAAAACTGTATTATTGTATGCTATATAGAATTTATAATGAAAAGGAGGAATTAACCCGTAATTGGAAATGTGAATTTCCTACTGCGGTCAGAGACATATAATCAAAATTGCTTCATTGTTATTTTTGTTTTTTATCTTTTGTAAACAGGGTAGGAATTGTTTTTTTAAAGAATACATTTTGGAAATTACATAATTACCAAAATTATAAAAACTGCTAGTATTAAAAATGTTACATTTATAATGATATGTATTGGAAATATTTTATAAGAAAATCTAAACTATCTTTTAATGAGTATTTATCTCGTTTCGAAATTAAAAATTTAAACTAATTTTAATAACTTCTAGAACTTAACAAACAAAAAAGAAGAATGAAATACCTAACAATTTTATTTTAAGAATAAGTCTTTTTGAATAAGTCTTTTTTATTTTAAGAATGTCTTCTTTTTTGAATTTTTCAAATTAAAAGCAGTTTCAGAGACATAGATTCAATAATTCCTTAAATAAGATCAACCATTTGAAAAAGAATAACCCGATTATTGGCATGTGTTTATACTTATATTTTTGGAAGAGCAACTTGAAGGTACTGAAGTGATAATTGAGTTCAAGGACAAAATACCACGTGATTATCAGAGCTAATGAACAACGCCGAGACGCTTTGACTCCCGTTTCCAGCTCGGGATAAATTAGATACGTAAAACAAATTCTATTAATAACAGCTAAATTTAGAAGCTTTATGAGAATCATAACAAAACGAATCCCAAAGCGTATTCAGCAAAATTCAATCAGATTTATTATTAATGAATATACTTTACCAAAATATCTAAAATACATTTTCTTTCTTTAGAAAACAATACCTAAAAGAATTCCGGCGAGAAAGAAATAATTAGACTGGCTCTTTCTGAGACCACACCTTACTGAAAACGAATATGAAAATTCACGTTTCACGAAGCTCACGCGAAGTCAAGAATGACAGGCGAAACAATAAATCGAAAGGGGACACGTTGCTGTTTTTTGTCATCTCTTCTATATAGTAAAGAACTTCCAATTACGTCATTTCCCATTTACCGGGTCGTTTCGGAGGGGAAAAAATGTTTTTACTGCTGTTGTTGCACCCCAACAAAATGACACAGTTTCGATCGGCTGCTCATTTTGACGTCACCGTTCCATCGCATGCCCCCTTTACGAGTAATTTACCCCGGAAAGCTTTTAAAACATCTTTTGCGGGGGTGTAAAATGACAAAAATGCTGGAAAAAAATCCTGTGTAACACAGAAAGAAGCATTAACATTGAAATTGGTTTTCAGAAGTTCTGAAATATCTTCATTTGTCATGCTTACGCAAGATACAAATAATCAATGGAATATTTTGACACATGTTTCTTAGCTGTTTTAAGTTTATTTATTTATTATTTTTTTATTACAGAATACGTGAAAGTATGAGATGGCTTTCGGATAAAAATCCAATTTTCTTTGTTTGATATCCATCGGCTTGATTAAATGTTGAATGAAGTATAAAAAATTTTGGAAGTTGAAAGTTTTTCCAAGCAAATAGATTGTTTTATTCATGTTTTGGTATCGCGTATAAATGGATAGCTTAACAATTAAATTATTGTTGATAAGTAAACATCTTATTAGATTAAGAAATTTTAATATTAAAATAGCTGACCCGATTGTTGTCATTTGCTAAGCGTTACAAATATTTTTGCTATTTCGAAAGTTTTCATGCAGTGATATTATCATATCTTACTGATAGTTAGAAATAATTATTCAATATAGCCTATTAATTTAAATTAAAGGGTTTTTATGATTTCGCGGATTTTTTATGACCCAAAATGTAGAAAAAAAACTAAATAATGATTTGGTTTATTGAAATTTTGCACTTTATATTGGGAAATAAATATTAGGTAAAGCATGTCCAAATTTTTTCAGCCTTTAAAGTGTAAAAATACTATTACTACAAAGAGACGCACTCCCGTTAAGAATTTGTCCCATCGATTTATAAGTTTATTATAAGGAAATCGATAAACTATTCTGTTTGAAATAACTAATGACAAACGATGATAAACAAGTGGGACATTTTTTTGTCATTTGAGGCAATCGAAAAGAGGAAAGAGAGGGAATTTCTCTATCTCTGGATAGAAAATGCTCTAAGTAAAGTTTTTCAGTGTAATTTTCAGCACAGACACTGCTGTCGAATTCAAGAAATTGATATGGGAATAGTTTACTATTATTATAAAGTTTTGTACCATAATAATGAATTTTTAAACAATATATCAAAATTTACTTGAAGGGTACTATGTCCAATAGGATATTATTGAGTTCAATGATAATCAATTAATAAAACCGAATTGTTTATTGATAAAAACATCGTGGATATTTGTGATATCAGATCTACCTCGAGTTTCAATCTGTGAGCAGGGCCTGGCTAAGGCAGGAGCATACGTGGCAATTGCCCCGGGCTCGAACATTAGAGGTGTCCCCCAAATCAAATATAAATTTTATTATACGTTTCCTTCTTTAATGACTCTTCTTCATTACTAAAGTAATAAAGCAGAGGAGGTCCCCAAAAAGTTTTTGTCCCGGTCCCCAATTAGACTAATTCGGGCCCTGTCTTTTGGGTTATTAATAAGTAATTGTGGATTTCGACTTGCAAATTTTGTTATATTTATTTTATTAATTGAAAGCTGAAAACCTGACACATAATCGTATAAGTTAGGACATTCCACTTAGACGATCCCCTGATACACGATAAATTTGCGATCTATTACATGATAAATAGTATGCACGTGTATTCTACTATGTAAGTTGGTGGCATTTAGTCTCTTGTACAATTTACTGAAAATCGTTTAAGTATATTTGAATATTGCTTTGTTTGGTATGTTTTTAACCGCGCTCATCAAATATTAATCAATTTTTTGTTTTACTACATTTAAATAACTGTTTTGCATAATTTTCTTTTTAACAATATAGTTTATTCTCCTTTGAAAGATATCTTTTTGTAATTTTCTTAAATATGGCAAAAATAAAAGAATAATTTCATTTATCGTAAAAATTTTATGATTTAAAAAATTACAATAATGTTAGAACATTTTTCATTTTATAGCAAGTTCCGAATTTTAGTAGAAAAAATCATCAAATCAAGTTATGAAATTAAAAAAAATCTTTTAAGAATAATTAAAAGAAAATGCAATTTAAGATATATCTATGAATGTCATTGACAGATTACTGATATTGTAATAAAAGATATAATAAATTCTCAGAAGTATGAAATTGGTATAAAATGTATACCACAAAGCCAAGAAAAGAATACTCACAAAATTTTATTTAAAAAAGTGGGAATAAATATCCTTAAACACAACTATCTGAAATATTAGATTTTGTAAACTTTTTTTTGATTTTCACTTTTAAGAAGGAATCAGATATTATTAAGAGAGATTATTTATCAATGTCTTAAATATAAGCATTTTAAAAAACCATCAATTAGCTCCTTTTAGATGCATTGCTATATTCTCATGGAGCATAAAAAAATAAAGTTTTCATTTATTAGTTAAAAACAGAAAGCAAGAGATAAAATCTTATTTTCAAACTATATAATAACAAATTGTATGGCCCATTTTCTCCATAAAGGGGCATAAACTCAGCTTGGATATTAATTACTTCTCTTTTCCTCATCCAAAATTATGAAATAGTTCATACGCATCCAGTTTCAAAGTGAGATGTTCCTGTAATAGACTTTAACTAAAATGTTTAACCAACGTTAATCTTAACCATTGCTATTTAACCAATTAATTTAATTAGATATTCATTATATTTCATAGTTTGGCAGCAATTTTAACATTATGATAGGATATTAAAGGTATAGTTACGATGCTATTGCAATAAGGTTGCTGTATACAATCATTATGTTCATCATAAATTATATTTATTAGTTTTAACTATAATACACCACCTATTTTAACATATTTCTAACTATTTTAACGTTAACGTTTATCTATTTTAAAATATTAAAAATATATATTCTTTTCTTCAGTTTCATAATAATTGAGTTTAGTTAGTAATGATTGAGTTAATAATAGTTCATGAAAATTTGGCAGTAACATAAAAAAAATGTTGCATTTAACGTTTTCAGAGGACATTAAAGGTATAGCTACGATGTAGCCATATGGTAGTCAAATGCAGCCATTATGTTCTTCACAAATTATATTTCATAGTTTGAACTGTAATACACCTCCTATTTTAATATATTGCTACCTATTTTAACATTAACATTTATCTATTTTTAAATATTAAAATATATTTCATTTTCTTCAGTTTCGTAATAATTGAGTTTACTTAGTAATAATTGAGTTAATAATAGTTCCTGAAAATTTGACAATAACATAAAGAAAAACGTTGCAGTACCTTTAACGTTTTCAGAGAAGATTAAAGGTATAGCTACGATGTCGATGCCGTATCGTAGTTAAATGCAGCCATTATGGTCATCACAAATTATATTTCCTAGTTTCAGCTATAATACAAAACCTATTTTAATATATTTCTAATGTTAAAATAACATTAACGTTTATCTATTTTAATACTAAAATATATTTAAGTTTCTTCAGTTTCAAAATGATTGAGTTTAGTTAATAATTACTGTTTTAATAATAGTTCCTGAATAGTCGGCAAACACGCGTGAATCGTTTGCACGAAATGAATGAGTCATATACTTTTGAAATTAAAAAATAAAGTTGGCAATTTTTGAGAATATATAAGAAGAGAATGAAAAACTTCAAAACAAGAACAGTAAGTATATTCTCTTTATTCTCTTGATTACGCAAGCTAATAAAAATGATTAATGCCATCCTACGAAAAAAAAATACATAAAAATGAAACCTATCAATCTATTTCATAACTAAATAGAAAATATTTATACTTTTCTCATCAAACTATGTCTTTTGATGTTTGGTTATTGATAAACGTTCAGACGGCAGTAAAAAAACCTCTAGTATCGACAAATCATCTAAAAAAACTCGTAATGTCGCGTGACATTATCGTAATAATGACAACCTACTTTCACTCAAAGTTAGGTAAATAATTTATGTCAAAATAAAAGCAAATTGGAGGTTTTATCAATAAATTGGAATTTGCTTGTCAGCATTGACATCAGCTGCAATATATTTATTGTCATATTTCAATACTAAGAGCATAATTCTACCCGATAGGTCAAAATAATAATAATTTGCAATGGTTTGTCTTCCGTATTTAAGTTGGGAGCTTTTTTCCATTAATTTTGAACTCGTCAGAGTTTTATGTCATTTATTCTATTGTAGTGTCTAAATAAACATATATTCCCATAGAAAAGTATAAGTGTATAGAAAGTAAATTGTTCTTTTTTGTATAGAAAATAAATTATTTTCCTAAACATAAAATGGAACATGTGATAATAATTAAACATAAATTTTGTACTTGCCACGGAAAAAAGGTAGTTATACAAAATTTCATTATGCTGCTATAAAAAATTAAATTATCCATCTATTTTTTTCTGTTAATTTTCACATAACAGTCACATAATTTAAATGTTCCAAACGAAATAATGACTTTAGATTTGTGGTCTTTTTTGTAAAGATTAAGACTTCTGTGATAATTCATTCTATGTCTTGCATTTTAAAGAAATTTCTTGAAGCTTTTCTTAAGCTCTTTGTCAATTCAATAGAATGCAATGATTGGTTAAAGGACATTAGTTAGTATTATTAATATAGAATTATTAGCTTAAAAATCAGTAGTTTTTTTATTTTACTCTGTTTCTGCATTAAATGCAAATATTTTCATACAATTTCATTGACTTTTAAGCTTTTATGAGCTTCTCAATGAAGATTTTCAGTGCAACATAGGATCAAACAACTAAATCTATCTTATAAATAAGGTGCGTCTTATTATAAAGGGAATGATGATCCTTCTTATAAAAAATAGAATAACTAAATAAGGCTTGGAAATTTGTAAGAAAATAGTTTTTGCTCTTTTTTTGTAATAAAAAAAACAATTTGCGAGTTCATAAAGTACTAAATTATGGGAAAGGATTCTTCACTTTTGGAAGTATATGCTATTCTAACATCGCTAATTGCAAAAAAGCATGATTTAAATCATTTGCATTAAATGTAAATGTTAGCAAATGTAGATAGATTAAAGGATTTGTTTTTTAATTTTTGAAAATAACTCGTATAGCACTTGCTTTATGTTAAATTTATCATTTATTCATTTTATAATGATGATATTTGGGCAATCAGAAGTTGAATAATGAACAAAATCTTATATGCACTCAAATTATAAAATCTCTCCATTCTTCCTTTTTACAAAGTCATAAGAAAGAAATAATGATAAAAAATATGGTAGATAAAAATCTGTGATATGTGGGATTGCTTATGATATCAATTACGAACATCTAAATTCTAGAAACATGCATATGTACTTGATGATGAATAATTAATTGTTTTGTCCTTGGTATGATTGATACTTAGTATCTTTTATTTTCTGACGCCCCGAATATAAGTAGTGAAATATATAATTAATAAAGTGAAGTGTAGGGTTTTATGAAAGAAGTCTTTTCTTATTTTTTTACCTGATTTCATGTACTGAGATATGATTGAGAAAACGGCAACATAAACGGTGTTAATGCGTAATGAAATTAGTCGCAGTGACTTTTATCACGACGCTTTGAGATTTTGAAATGCAAATAATAGCGCTATATAATCCATTGATTTAAAAACATTCTGACAGATATAACGTATTATTTAATTTACAACTACGCCAAGAAAAAATAACTTGAAACTTCAATCAGCTTTATTTCAATCGCAAAATTCAAGAAACTAAGAAATTTTATTTCCAACTTTCAATTAAATACTGCAAATTATATTTTAAATTATGACAAAGAGGAAATTTCAAGTAATTTTTAATTGATTAATAATATGAATGAATTATAACAGCTTTATTAACGATGCGACTAAAGGCTCTGAACTACCGTATATAATCTAATAATTTCTTTACATCTACAAATATCATAATTAAAATTGGTGTGAATTTTATATCTTTCAAAAGAATTAACTTGTTCAGAGCATTTGATTCATTTATCTACTTTTATCCTAATTGAACAGAATATTACAAATCAAGAAAGACTACCATATAATACTCAATATATTTACGAAACAAATTATGTGACTTAAGTCATATAGCTTCATTTATTTCAACAACTTTGTTGAATATTTGATTTGTTTTATCTCTCTAATCCTTATCAGGGTTTAAAGGTTTTTGCAGAAATGTACCGATCATAGTCACAATTTATAAGATTATAATGTCATTCCTTCATTCATATGTTTGGTTAATATCGGCCTTCAATGGATAATGCTGACATTCTGTGATTTAGGTTTTCTAAGGTAAAAGGCACAATAATTGATACGTTTTGGAAATCGATCTTTTACTCTCAAAATGTCTTTGACAACAAAAGGAAATCATATAGAGAGGAGTTTCTAATTTTTTCGTGCTAATTCTCTCCAATCAAAATCGTATCCTACTTTCTTCGTATAAAATTGTGGACCTTGAATAATATTGCGGATAACTTACATAGAATTAGAAAAAAAAATCGAAACAAAATATTGATTGCTGATACGTACTTAGCAATTTTTTTGAATTTATTGACCGATGATATGATTTGAAAGCATTTTTGTTAACTGCTAAGTTTTTAATTAAGTTTGATAACTTTGCTTAACTTTTCTTTAGGCCAAAGGGATAGAAATATGAATAGCATAGAATGCTAACCATTCGCCCCGTGGACGAACGCTTACGAAATAACCTTGACTATTCTTCCTCTATAACGGTAAATGGATCGTTCTGCGCAACAAATTAATCTGACCTTAGAAACTACAGGTGAGAACATTCCCCGAAATATTTCTGCTTGTAGTATATCCAGAACAATAGTCGTCTCTGAGACGAATGGATATCTGTGCCGTTAATATTAAGAATGTGTTTCTGTGTATATTTGGAGATGTCGAAGCTCTTTCACGGAGAAAATTTTTGGGGTAGAGCAGAAGCTTTAAGTGAATTACTGAAATAATTAAGTGAAGAAGATAACTCTACTTCTGAGAATGAACCGGAAGATGAGGATTTTATTGGTTTTTCTTACTCCATGGATGCAGACGAGTCTTAACATGTCAACTTTGCCCCTCTATCAGTCCCTCTATCTCTTCATCTAAAATTGAATTTAAACATTCAACGATCTGAACAATCCGAAATAAAAAAATGTGCATTTTGCCCATATAGTTTACACAGAATGACGCGAATTTTTGTTTGTTATGTTCAAAAACAATGTGCGGAGAACATCACGCATATATGTGTAAAGATTGCTTCGAAAATATTTAAATAATATTTTTATCCTACTTGACAATTAAAGAGTTTTAAAATTATCTGCAGATAGTATGCTTTTATTTAAATTATCTTTAAAAATGGATTTTATATACACTTCGTTCTAGGAGACGAATGATTATCAATCTTATTAGTTTTTTAAAGGTTACCTTTCTAGGGTTAAGAATTAAGACAAGAACATCATCTTCTTGGGCGGAGACAATCATGTAAACACCACGTGATCTGACTGTTAATGTTTGTATATTTTTTTCTCCAGAAGGAGCTAATTTGACCCTGGTATTAGGGGAGTTTGATCTCGGCTTTCTCCCTCATAACTTTAAATGTGTACTTATCTAGGCCTGCTAATCTATGGCTTGATCATGTGCTTTTTGTTATTGTTACCAATAAGCCTCATAAAAGACAACCTGTGTCTTTAAGTTAATTCAACCAGGCCTTTTATGTAAATTATTGTTAATCAAGAAAAGCAGCAATAATTTAGTTTAATTTTACATAGGTAGTTAACATTTATGTTCAGGAATATAAAGACATTATTTTAGAATGTGTATAAAAGAAATTGAATGTTTATCTGTTTTATTATAACTAGGCCTTTTAATTTGCAAGGCTAATTAAGTTCCTATTTTTTGTTAATATCATTAAATTTTAATGTTATTTAAAAATAATATAACTGCCTACAAAAACTGCAATATTCATTTTATATTTAACAAATCAGATAAATTTAGACAATCCAGATATGAAAAACTGATGATATGAGTTTGTAAAATTACTAATGAGATTTAGATTTAAGCTACCAAACCCAACAATCTACTTAAATTCGGAATCTTAATAAAAACTATAATTTGCTT
>JAOUZG010038191.1:0-14852 GCA_026289955.1 Argiope argentata | reverse complement strand
TATTCTTAAATACTTTTCAAAATTGCTTTAAAAATATATAATATTTTTAAATCTCTGATATCAACGGTAAGATAATTTCTTGAATTTTGACGTATTGGATACATTGTTTTTACTCTCTTATAGAATTGGAGGTTACGTAAAAAAGGCTAGCATTTGATCTTTTTTAATATTTTTTAAAAATTAAATTTAAAAAAATCTTTTTTGAAATGCACATTTACCCCTCAACTTCCAAAGTAAAAATGTATTAAGTTTTGTAGCTCCAGGTCAGGCAAGTTTTCCTGTTGAGCGCCATATATGCACACACAATTCCCTTCATTTTTAGTAAAGATAATACTTGTTAAAAGGGATTAATCGATTTATAACATTTTAGTTTACTATCGAATCTAACCAATTAATTAAATTCATATATAATACTAAAGATACTAATCGATTAATCAACATTGATTCTATTAGAGCATGCGAAAGAATTTACTCATAGCAAAAAAACTAGAAAAACGTAAAATTTTAATTTTTTATTTATTTAAAAAAAATTAACGGTTTACAATTTTTCACTCAATTCATAATTTTCAGCATTTTTAGTGCAATTTAGTAGTATGATTGTCTAAAATTAATATAATAATTATGACATAATAACTAAATTCATGTATTGTTGTGGATCTAGAAAAGTCAAACTCGTCAAAATTTTCTCTATAATCACAAAGATCTTGATTAACCAAGAATGTCAGAGTCCCATATCTATAATCCGCTTACACTGCTCTATGAAATTTCTTCGGAAAAGCGGTATCACTGAACTTTGAAATTAGAATTTCTAAAAAAATAATCAATACCATTTAAATATAGATTTCGATGTAATAGGATGATGTAATAAACAAAATACGTTTGTTCGATAACAAGATAAAAGTTTTGAAACGTGAAATCAGCTATTTCACAAAGATTACCTCCAAAGAATTTATTAATTTCTATTTATTCAGATAAGACCGTGAAATTTAGCAAGTGTTCTGTATCTCTGTAGAATTTTGTATTTATAATTGCAAATATTCTTTTAGACGCTTCACTTCAAGAAATATTTAGAGATAATTGGTAAGTACCAAGGAAACATTGTGTGCGTTTCTTCACTTGCTTACATCTATTCTAAAATTAAATTATATGCAATGAAAATAGTTCTATAAATCCTCTTAACAATTTCCCATTCTTCCTCTATATAGTGTATTTGCATTGTAAATATTTATGATGTAATTAACCCAAATTAAAGAAGAAGAAAAACCGTTCTAGTATAACTTTTTAATAGCTTTCCGTTTTTTCCCGCAAAACTTGTTTATTTGCATTGTAAATATTTAAAAAAATGAATTGATTCATATTTAATGAAAACAATTCTACTGCAAGTAATCTTGGCTACCTCTTTGTTTTTTCCAACAATTTGTTTATTTGTACTCTAAATATTTATAAACGAAATATTATTTATATTCAGTAAAAAATCTACTATAAATCACGTTTAATTTGCCTTCATTCTTCCAGAATCTGGTTTACTTAAATTGGAAATATTTACAATAAAATAAATTTATGCTTAATAAAAAGAATTCTGCTATAAATAATTGATAAATTTTCGTTCTTTCGGAATTAAGCTTTCTTTTATCATAAAATTGTAAACAATTTTTATTATAATAATTTTGAGGAATTTTTGTAATAAGAATTTTGAAACTGTCTTTCATCGAATTTCAAACATTTCTCCGTTCTGGTTTATTTTACTAACATAAATGTTTAAATTTCATCTAATTTTCGATATCTTCACTGAGTAATCACACTTTTAGCATTTAATATATTTATATTAAATTTGAAGCCAAATCTGTTAAAATGTTGACAATGCAAGTGTGATATTTCAAAAAAGTCACAACTTAGGTAAATGAAATTTGGCTGACAGCTTTTGCATATAGAGTATAGATTCGGATCAAATTTTCAACAAAATTTCTCAAAGGGTTTATTCTCTATTTATCTGCACTTTTTCATGATATAATCCTAATAATTCAAAAACACAATGACTGAAAGTAATAAAATTTGTTGAGTGATATCGTAACTGCAATTATAGTTCTTTGTGAAGTTTCAGATACAAATAATTGTTAAAACCAAACATCTAACAATACATATTCGCTAATCTGGTACTTGTTAAATTGATTGCAAACTACCAATTTCTCTATGCAATATAAAAAAACTGTTATCTAAACGCTTGAAAAGGAAGACCTGTATTTTTTTAAAACATCAATTCATTATTCAGCTATATAAAACATGACTCCCTTTTTGAAGTATTTAAAAATAGAAGTATAATTCTGCACAGATAAGAGACCTGGTTGGTGCATGTATTGTAGAGAGAACTCACTTCTCGCGAAGTCAGCATCTATCTCCCAATAAGAAAATAGAACAACTTTTATTTGTCTTTGACACGTCTCCAGTGTTGCCAAAGAAGATATAAGAAAGATGCACCGACCGTATAAAAATTAGTGAGATCATGGCATGGGATTGAAAAAAAATAACTTCAAAATATCTTACAAAAAATAATGAACCTATAACATATGACCAATCACAGTAGACGTGAAAAAGAGTTACCCTAAACAGCCAATAATAATCGCGAACATATACCTGCTGAAAAGTTACAGCTCAACTCAGCATATCATCGTTTCAGAATTCAAATTCTAGAGTAAATTTTTTATGTTGTTTGAGACCAATAATTTAGCTTAAAAATGGCAAATAATGTAAATAATTGATTTGATTATTATAAGCTATCGACAGCAATATACAAATGAATATTTTAAAGCTGATAATATTTATCGTCAAAAAACCGAGATGTAACCGTAGTAGTAAAAAAATGCACGAAGAAAAGTTGAACCTTCGAGATGTCTGAATGAAAATGAGTATTTTGGATATAATATATCAGACAACATACCTTCTTTATTAATTGGAACATTCAGAGAAGAATATTCTTTTGTAATACTGTTTCGTTTCTTGTAGAACATGGCAGGCCTAAACACAACTGTCATGATGGTAAAGTTGAACCTGTTATTTAATCTAGAGCATGAACAAAAGTTATTTTGTTAGGCAGTAATTCAGATGCTATTAAATTTATCAAAATATTCTATCATTCATAGGGGTTTATGAACGGCACTAGGTAGGGGGTGTAATCCCCTAGTAATCTAAAAATATCCGTTTAAGATCATAATCTTGATTCGTTACAAATCTATAATCACACCAAACATGAACCATTCGCATCTTTTCTTCGCTATTGTCATAAAATTAACACCAATATACCTATATTTTTTACAGTACCAAGAATAACACGCAAATTTCTTGTGTGGAACTCTGAAAAAACTCTGAGCTCTCATGAGAATTAGGAGTTTTTCGAAAAATCATAATTTTATTCTGGGATAGGAGGATAACACTTTTATTATGCAGAATACGAGGAACTTTAGGATAGACCACACTCTGATTTATTACATGCTCTCTATATGAAGATTATTATTATCTCCATATTCTTTTAAGATCATCTGCTTAAATTATCTGAATGGAATAGTATAAATCTATATAAATGGATTATTTGGAGATACTATATAGGTGTCTAATTTCTCTATATAGTGTGTTATACATATTCATAGAATTCCATCTTGCTTTGCTCTATAAATCCAAACGCTTCCATGAACCTTTTGCTGGAATAATAATTAACTCTTAATATCGAATTCAGTTCAAGACTAAGGCATCTCGCAGCAAAGACACGTCGCATTTGTTTATGTTCTTTTGTAAAGCTGTTGTATTTGGATAAATTGTTGTAAATAATTATATTTAAATTTTAGTTTAGAGGATTAGGACTATTTATAAGGCTTTCAAGAGTGAGTTTGTTTGTAAAGAACTTAATTTGAATTAGCTGTTTGTGATATTTCATTAACTAGAATTAAGAATGTGGGCATTGGTTCCTTGGCATTTCTCACTTCCTTTATTGCGGCGAATAGTTGTGGGATTTCAGAAAATATTTTTTTTAGCTTCAAAGAGCTCAGCACTTTCTGAATTTGGATTGTTTAGGTTTAAACTTACGTTTGGAGAAATATTATAGTAGTGGTTGTTGTTGCTTAGTTCGCTGATACATCAGCAGATTTTAAGCCGAAGATATGCGTCTCTTGTGTCAAGTAGCGCCAACAAGGGCCAAGAGAATGTCTTTATCGACTCACACGTCACAGTCGCTTGCACAGGCTCTTTTTTACGGGGGGGGGGGGCACATTCAAACATCTCACAGATAGCACACAGCAAAACAACAATGCCCGAACCGGGACTCGAAATTCAGAACACGAGGAAGATGCGCTACCTCTGTGCCAGAAACTCGGCATTAGAGTAGTATTTACGGGTTTCTTTTGATAGGGAATATTTGTTTTTAGAGTTTAGGCGTAGGAAAAATTTGGCTTTACATAGCTTTATTGGAACTGCTTTCTGTTGGTTTGAGGATTATGCAGTTTAAGGAATTGAGGGCATCCTATGTAAGCAGTTGAGTGCCTTATCTGATCACAATTTATGTATCTTGGATTTGCTATTTTTCCTTTGTGTGGGCATTCTCTAGTTTGCTGCTCCTTACGGCATTTAATGTATCCGAGTTTCATCGCACAATTATCCACTCTGTGTCAGAAATCGATAATTGAAACTTTGGGATATAGAATTTCTCCCTCGGACTTGCTCAACTGTTACTTTTAAGTAATCTATTGAGTTAACTTTATAAATTTCGTTTACTATGTTATTTTTATTTAATTTTGCGAGTAAAAATGGAATCAATTAATCTAACCACTTTATTAACGAGAAACGGCATTTTTTACTGGCTCTAGATCAATATCGTAAGTATTTATAATCGTCTGTCTTATTTGCATATTTTCAACTAAGTCGTTTGTACCAACGCCATCTGTTTTTGAACATTTTTTCTTACTTTAAAAAATGCCCGTGACCTTATCAACGCTAAACCTGTAAACTGTTTTTTATTTTGTTTTTTTAGAGGTTTTATGAACTGTTAATGTTTTTACGGACTTTACCCTACCCTGTATTATAAATGAGTACAAAATGGGCTTTGTAATCTTTGTTGGGTAGCGCATCTTTCCCAAGAGCTGGGCCTTCCAGGTTCGAATCCATGTCCGGGCATGGTTGTTATTCTGTGTTCTATATATAAGGAGTGTGACTGTTCCTCCCTGTAAAAACTGGTTGTGCAAGCGAACGTGCTGAGTGAGTAGCAAAAGCCGTACATTGGGCCCTAGTTGGTGCTACTACAAAAAAAGACGCTGATTAGGCTTCAATCTGATTACCTCAGCGAGCTTATCCGTGACAAGTGCCATTAGAAACAACAACAGAATTTTTAAATTATTGAAAACAATAAATATGTGCCTATCAAAACATATATTTACACCAGGACTATTAAATAATTACTGAAATTAATTTTTTTTCTCTTTCAATTGCAGGTACTCTTAGCATCCGAGATCATGAAGGTCACAGGAATTGCAGTATGTATAAATGCAGTAACTCTATAGTCTCTTAATTTTTTAAAAACACACACCTAAAGTTGCTTTTTTATATTAATTGTGATGCATAAATAGTTTCATGCAATCAACAGGACGAGAATCCGTTACTCAAAATATTATAACAAAATGCATGTTTAGTTTAATTAAATATCATAAAAAAACCATGTTTAGTTTTATTATATACATAGTATAGAAAAAAAACAGTATGTACCAGGATAGCTTGGTTGGCATGGCGTTGGATTCACATCCCTAAGGTTGTGAGGTCAAACCCCCTAAACTCTCCGTGCGTGTTGTGACCGGCGCGAGTGTAAATCCAAAGAGGTCACAAAGTCCACATTGTCGGGTGAAATACCACTGAGAGTATTAATAGTTGTCTGACTATTAATACTCTAGTTAGAAGTGATAGTTGTCTGACTCAGGTATAAACTACGATTTATCGATGAATGAATGAAGTGCGTAGCGTAAAAATTGTTCGGACACGTAAACTAAGTCTTACACTTTGCCTAACTTGGAGCTACTGAAAAAACAAGATTCTCTCATTTGGCTTTAATCTCTGGTAAGTGCCATAAGTAACAACAACAAAAAAAGCATGACCAGTACCAATGTTCTAGACACCGTCCTGAGTTTAAAAAATACTCAAATACTTTGTCCTTTGTTATTTGAAAAATGTTCATTTGTCTGTCTGTGACAGAGATCACTCAAAAGCGCTTTTATCTAGACATATGAAATTTAGTATTCAGTATTTACACTAAATTGACATGTTTCTATCAAACTTTCAGTAAGAGCCATTCAGAGGAAGTCAATCAGGGGATAGATTAAATAAAAATTCTAGATTTTCTTCAAAGGTTCTATTCAATGGTTTTATTTATTGGTATACATTTGTTTGTATTCCAATGTCATGAAAGTAATTTTCCGACAAGATAATTTTATTAGACAGTATGCGAAAATGTTATTGGGTGACAACTCATGATGGTTTGAATATGCATAAAAAATAAATTTTTTAACGTTTTCCTTTAGTTCCCAGAAAATATTTCTCCCAAAATAAAGCAATTATCCCTTTTAAAGAGAATTAAAACCATATTCAAAACTATTTAAAGATGAATAATGTTATATTAATTCCCTTTATGTACTAGTGATATATTTTCTTTCTTATAATGAATTTCACATTACCAAATTATTGAAGCATTTGGTAGAATTCGAATAAATGGAAAAAGATAGTCATTTACGACGGTGACGAAGAGATGGCATCGCAGACCTTGCATTTTATAACCTTGAAAAATGTAAATAACAATAAGTTTGTTTTAACACCATGAAAGAAAAACATATTAATTAATATTTACTAATCTTAAAACTACTTTTATTGTTTTGGAAAATATTAAAGTTCCCCGCCCCCAAGATAATTGTCAGTATCCTTTCTTCATTTACCATAAATTTTAATACATACCCTATAACAAAAAAAAATTGGCGCACCAAGAATAAATCATCCGATTGCTTTGAAATTTCGTATGCAAGAGTGTTACGACCAGATATACAAATGATTACATTGTGGTACCCAATGAATGAATAGTTTGATCTCCAGTGCATCGGAACTGCACATCCAGCAGATGTATATAAGGAGCAGTTCTTCATCGATTATTAAAATTTTCGATTAGATTGCGATTCAGATTACCTTTCAACAACTTAAAAAATGCCTCGCCGCAGGGTTCTTGCTCTCTAAGAGCAACTGTCACAGTTTGACAGTGGCCGTATCATTTGATTGAAAGAGGCCGGTTGAACAAATCGGGGAATCACTCGTCATTTAAATCGAAGCGGTCCGGCGGTTCGAAGATGCTGACAAGGATGGATTTAAAATGGCAGATAGCAGCGTCAGGATGGTAGTGATCGACCTAGGGCCACAACAAATCGTGAGGACTGAGTGATTGTCCGATCAGCTGTCACAGCGCCTTCTTCATCTCTATCAACCATCAGACGTTCAACCCAAGCACCAGTGTTCACCATGACCATTCACAGACGGTTGAGACAAATTTAACTGAATTTTATAAAAATTTATAAACATTTTTAATATGAATATAACGAGCAAAAAACATTAACTACAAAATTTGTTACAAGATGGTGCAATACAAATTATTTGAAACAGCTAGACAAAATTGCATTGTAAAATGGATTTGTGAAAAAAAAAATTTTTTTTATTATTCTGCATAATGACCAGGTCATACGGACTTTTACTCTTTCTTATATATATTGCCTTTTTCTCATAAAATTTCGATGAAAATTTAATCATTTTTAATCTAAAGAGCTTGTTCATTCCCTATTAATTGCGTTTAGAAGAATACTTCCGGATAAATGCAGCTTTGATTGGGTTAACTTGAATCAACCAAACGAAGTATGCAGAATAACTCACTGTTATATTAGCTCACTTCCATAAAATGTATCCTTAAGTAATATCTATGTTTAAAATGATTAAAACGAAAATTTGACATTAAACATTAGTTATATTCACGGGATCATATAGTCAAATTTGATATATTTAAGTCTTTGTGTTTTTGAGTTATTGCATTTGCATATTTCTAAAATCACAGACAGACAAACAGACAGTCGATTCTTTGCGAAACTTGATCCACAATTTGATAGGTGTTTAGATTATATATGTTAAATCAGTATATTGTATTTTAATTATATAACTCTCTTCAGTTTTCAATTATCGTGTCAACTAATATTCAAACAACCGGACAGAAAGACTTATGCACAAAATATGAGAGAAATCTTCGAATTTAGTATAAAAACAATATTTTTAATTTCTGACGTCTAACTGAAAGCGTTTATGGGTTATCTTTAACTCAGACAGAGAGTTGGAAAAGTTCCAAAAGAGTTTTTTTTTTCGAATTTTGATAGATTTAATAGTTAGACATTCGTCAAAATCAAAAATTTTTTTGGTGGTTTTTCTCTATGTTAAGTTTAAGCCGACGCTCTGGCAAAAGGGTTGTGCGCTTTCCTTGTGATCTAGGCTTACGGGCTCAAGTCCCGGTTCGGGCATGGTTTTTCTTCCTCTGTTCTATCTGTGAGATGTAAGAAGGTGCCCCACTGTAAAAAAGGGGCTGTGCAAGAGAATGTGATGCGTGAGTACCCTTGACCCTAGTTTATGGTACTTAAAACAATAGACGTACCCTCGGCTTAAAATCGCTAACAACCGAAGCGAGTGGATCCACGGCAAGAACGATAAGAAACAACAATAGAAAATACATTCGAAAACTTATACCTTCAAAATAATTGCTAATCTGCATTCTTTAAATTATTCTATTTATTAAGATCTTCTATAAACTTTATATACCAAATTTTGTAAATATATAAGTTCAGATATGAAATAATTCGTATTTCTATTCGTTTTAGCTGCTTGTTTGCCTCTTGCCGGCTGCTCTATGCTGGGAGTTCCCAGGATACCGTAAGTACCTTCTGCTTTTAAATCAAAGATGGAAATCATTTCCAGTTCTCATGCGGAACTAGTAAAAGTCACTTAATAATTATATTAAATGATCTTTTAAATTAATGCATATAATTATTGGGCTGGTGCATAATTATCCGACATTTCTATACACTTCTATGTTTTATCAAAAATTTACAAAAATTTCATGTAATAAATGAATGAAAATATTCATCTTCTCGACGGTTTTCTGGCACAGAGGTAGCACGTCTTCCTCATGTTCTGGAAGCCTCGGGTTCCAGTCCCCGTTAGGGTATGGTTGTTCTACTGTGTGTGCTATCTGTGAGATGCAAACCCACGTCCCCCCTACCTACCCTCTTTAGGTGTAAGGTACACAAAGGGCATCGGGGTAGAGAATCACCAGCGCAGCCCCGAAAATAGATTTATTTTGCTCTTAAAAGGTTGTACGGGCATTTCCCATAAAAAAGGAGCAGTGTTTAATTACAAGGACAAAATGTATACTTAATAAAATAATTTGTAAAAATGGATGCGCAGCGTTCATCCCTTAAAAAGGGGGAGGAGGGAGCAGTTGGTAAAATAACACACAAACATAAATAAAAAGGTTTGAGCACATACCACATAGAAAAAAGTTTGGACACAAAGTTAAAAAATCAAAAAGATTAATTATTCAAAATGAAACCATAGATTTATAAAGCTGCGGGCCGTGGAGGCTGGAGGAGTGTTCGCCACGCACGCGACTAACACTAATCTATTGATTTGCCTTAGTTATATTATCCCTTAAATTATAGATGTAATAAATATTTTAGTTATATATTTAGATATATTTTGTTGTTTTATAGGAATAATAAATTACTTTGCCGGTTGAAGATGAAATTTTTACTAGAAAGGTAAGAGAACCCGCAAAACCCGGGTCAAAGGGGGTAAAAGATAGTCATTTTTATAATGATTGTCTTAAAGGACCCCCTTACATCATTCATTTCATCATCTCATGAGCTACCTGTGAGATTTATGAATGAACCTCCCCGTAAAAAGGGGCTGTGCAAGCAAATGTGCGTGATAGAGCTAAGTCGGTCCTCAACCTAATGCTAGGTGTTATGGTCCTTCTGACTAACAGAGACTGCAACCTTTCCCCATTCGGTCATGGACCTGGTCAAGCAATGCTGACCATTGGGGACATGCAATAACAACAACAACATTTATCCACTTAAAAGTTATAAAAATGCGTGTTGATAATCACACTCATATTCTTTATATTATGCTTATCGCCTTCCATCATGATAAGACGCATCCGTGTTGAGCGACATGTGATCTAATGGACGCATCCGTGTTGAGCGACATGTGATCTAATGCATCACCAAAAAGGACTGGAAGTCGCTTGCACATCTACCAAATTCTCCCTCAGAAGCGCCCACCAACCACCACGTCAACCGGAGGCTAAAATACAGGTAGGCGATCAAAGTTCATAACGATTTTCATAGCTTAGTGGTGAATGCCAAAGCATGGATTGCCAGCAAGAACACTGATCTCTTTGCCCGAAGAACAGACCATCTTCTGAGAAAATTGCGAGCATTATTGAAGTAGATGGTCACATAGGCCACGGATTAATCATTTCAAAATGTTACCTCTGAATTTTTATGTTTCCTTTTTCTTAGTAAATAGTATTCAAGAACGCTTGACAATATCGTTTAAAAAATCCTGATAACTATGCACCAAACAATATTTTGATTCTATTATCCTTTGGCCAGTTTTGAATTCTTGTTTTACAGTATCATCGAAATGGGGTGGAATTTACTGTTAACAGGAGAAAAAAATGCAAAATATCCTTTTTAAATAATAAATAGTATTCAAGAACAACTGATACTGTCGTTCATAACCATCTGAGAATAATAATGCACCAACTCAATTATAATTTTTCCTCATTTAATGAAAATCGCGTTCTACTACTGAGGTAAACATATTTCAGTTAAATAGCTAAATATTACTGTAGAATCGAAATAATATTCGAGAACCTAAACTCAAGACGGATTTTATCATAAAATGTACTATAATTTTGTCTCTTTATAATTGCATAAAAATGAAATCCCTTCATTTTATGTTGTAATATTACATCGCTCTGTGGGTTGTACTTCAAAAGAAATTAAATTAAGCATTTGAAATAATAACCATTTAATAAATATAACTGATCGAATTTGGAAATTAAAAGTAACCTGGGTTAAAACTAACTTTGAAATAAATTATAGAAAACTACCTTTTTGAAATTATTCAGTATAATAAACTAAACTGATTAAAACAAGTAATGAAAAAAATTAATTCAGTTCCTACCTGGATCCACAAAGGAAAATTTACTTTTTATTAATAATCTTATTAATAATACTTTAGTTACTTTTTATTGAATAATTTTATTAAATAATAAATATAAATAATTTATCAAAAACTTGTCTGGCCAAAATAAAATCTATGCCATATCCGTTTAAAATAAATCAGAACACATTGCGCATGCGTGAATTTTCAACTCCAATTGGGGCAACAGAAAGGCGTGCATTTTCTACGCCAATCGGGGTAACACAATACAGATTAGAAATCTTTAATTTCCTTTATTATATTTTATTTTAATTCAAAAGCTCTTCAAAATGAATCCGAAAAGTGATTCATTTACAATGTTTAATTTTAAAGGCAACAAACTCTAAGAAAATAAACAGAATCGTTTGAAATAATCGGTCGAAAACTATTTAAGCCTAACCTCATTAGCGAGGGGAAAAAACAAACTGAAGTCTTAATTATTTGGCGGTGGGAAAAGGAAGCTTTTTGGCCGGAAAGATGGCTTTTAATTAATTAATGAATTAATATTTGAAAAAAAAACTGTATTAACATCGAATGTCATCCAGTACAAGTTTTAAAAAAGTGTATTTGAACTTCCGCGGATGATTAAAAAGTATTCTATTAACGACTGAAAATTTAAATGTGTTCTATTACACAGCCGGCGTCGACTGTCCGACTGCCCGAGAGAAAATGGCCGCTGACCCTGAGAGGGGATGGATGCTCCCCAAGTGCAACGAAGACCGAACCTACCAGGACATGCAGTGCTTCGACGCCGATGTGCCCGACGCGTGCATGTGCACCTACAAGGATGGATCCCCCATCACCCTTCCTGGGTTTGGCCTGAACATCACGTCATGCGTCTGCCCCGTCGTTGCTTACGATCGATATCTCTTGGGTGAGCTGAATTCTTACTATATACTAGCCGCTTTTGGCGACTAACTCGTCATGAATGTTATATATTATATTTAATTTCAAATAAATTGTTTAGATAGGACATCAAGCTCTTAATTCCACCTAATTGTCATATATTAACCCTCTATAGGCCGAATTTTTGTTTTACTTCCAAAAAAGATTGTAGGATCGAAAAATCAGAAATTATAAACCTATATATGCAAATGAAAACAAATTTTTCTGTTTAAACAATTTTATTGCCTTATAATCATTATGTGACTTTCAAGTCACACCGGCCTATAAAATTTACACTTCAGTGTATTGTAGCTCATATGTGAAAGTCCGTAAAACAATTTGCATTTGGTGTAAGGCATAAATGCACATTCGTCCATGAACGTAGTTTGTTAAACACTGACACAAAGCACAAATCATTTCAATTGGATCAAAGGGTTTCGCGTCGTTTTACTGCCAATAGGTTTAACAGCAATTAATTTGCTATTTCGGATTAATGAGCCTAGCAATGGCCATGAATACTAATATTGGTTGTGTTTGCAACGTAATGGTGTTAAGATTTAAACGCCATCTCGTAAAAAAAGCTATAATTATTTTGTAAAATGTTGATAAATTAAAAGGTGATCTGAAAGTTACACGGGCCCATGGAGGGTTAAACCTTTGTTATTTTAATTGTCTGCCTTATGTTCTGTGTATTGTCTATATGAACTTTTCTAATGAAAACCAGTCCAATAACCTCAAATTGTTATAAAAAATGGAAATAGTTTTTCTAATCATTTGATTTTCACTATATTGTAACTTCATATTTTTCGTTCATCTTATAAACTATAGAAATATTAAACAAAATTAAATTAACTATCAAAAATAGAAAAAAAATTGCACGGTTAAGTATTTGATGAAACAATGGAAACGGATTGAATTTCAAAGTAAACAACATTGTTCAAAGTCAGGCAAAAAAAAATTAATTGCCTAAGTGTAGAAAATTTTTGTAGGATAATTAAATTGTTTGTGGTGAAAAGATAATTTTTTGAATTTTATTATATGTAAAATCTTTTAAATCATCTTTTAAAAACATCAACATTTGGTTCAATTTTTAATAAATCAAAATTCTAATGAACATTTCACAAATTTTATCCCTGTGAATATAGAAATAAGAGATATGAGATTTTAGTTAGGATTTCCATCAAATGTCAATCATAAGTAAGGGAATCTTAGGGATCTTTTGAAAGAATGGGCTTTGATTAACAGTATTTTATCCCTGTGTTTTCGGATGTTTAGGGGGAGTCTGATTAGTCAGAATTAGAGATTAAATTAGTCGAAATTTGAAATTGATTTTTTGACAAGAGCAGTATTTCCTTAATATTTCTTATAAAAGCAATTAAAAATCCGAGCCTAAAACACACCATAAGCTTTTTAATATGTCCATAACAAGGATATAAAGTATAAAGTAATAGACTATAAAATGCTTTCAAATAATAATTTTTGGTCTATTTATCGAAAAGATTTATTTTAGTATTTTAATTTAAATTAATAAAAAAAGAAATAATGGGGCGCTTTTTAATTGAGAAAAGAGGTAGATGGAATTTAAGTACAATATTTAATTCCTCTCAATATAATATAATATGCAAGCATTATCATAACCTAGGCTATACCGGAAACTTGATGGGACCACCGAAAAACAAAACCACTTTACACGAAGGAACAAACAGTACCTTGGCAATATTGGACAATCAACAAAAGACCCTCTAAAGAAAACGCCTATTGATCATTTGGAGAGAACTAAAGACAAGAGCTTTGACAAAATGTTCTTAATAGATTAAATTATTGGAATTTTTAAAAGTTCTTCAATGGCAAGAGACATCCGATTTCTTAGCCATCTGAGTCTGTGTTCTCACCATAGTTGTGCATGCGTGATTCATAAGACCTTCTTTGGTGCCATACTGACAAATCTTACTTTTGCTGAAGAAATTTCAATATGTACTCTTTTTCTTCGATATGAACTCAAGAATTAATTTTTAAATGAAATTTGCCTTAAGCCATTTGAGTTTTTATTAAATAATATTATCAATGTTGATGAGGTAAATCTGGGTATTAAATATATTTTAAGAAATCAGTTACGATGTCACTGCCACGCTTATTCACAGAGAATCAGAATCAATATAATAGAAATGAGATTTTTTCCATTACGTACTAATTTTTAAGAGATTATTGTTAATAGTCCCACCGTCATATGAAACATAAACGAAATAAACCAGTGATTCTAAATAAACTTCTTGAACTGAAAGAAAAAGGGCCGGGATAGCCTGATTGGAAGGACTTTGGATTCGCATCCCTTGGCCTGCGAATCCAAAGGCCGGAGACTCTCCTCGGTCGGCTGTATATTGTCCGTGTGTGTGGTGGCTATTGCACGTTAAATCTATCGTGTTCGCGAAGTCCTCCATGTCGTGAGTAATGAAACTGAGGGTTCAGGTTCAGGTTCAGAGGTAATCGTCGTTTAAATTTCTATTTGTGGATGAATGAATGAAATTCACGAAGGACCCTTGAACACCCGAGGGGTGTTCAAGGGTCCACATCCTCAGGTGCTACTACACCCCAACTTCCTTTATAAAGTGGAACACACACACACACACACACACACATATAGGTCTTTGTATATATAT
>JAOUZG010038190.1:0-19085 GCA_026289955.1 Argiope argentata | reverse complement strand
AAATTAACTAGCTGGAACCTGATACTTTTCTACGACAGAAGAAATAATTTTGGAAATATCACTTGAAATTTAAAATAGCTGTCTGGTTTAATTAGTAATAAGAGATATTTGATTTATTATTAAATGACATGTACAGTAGAAGTACCGGTGTCCTGGGATGGAGGTGGCGTGTCTTCCTCGTGTTCTATGCGTCCCGGTTCGGATATATTTATTCTTCGGTGTATTATCTGTGAGGTATATGAATGTGTCTCCCCCCCAGTGTAAAGAGGATGTGCAAGCGGCTGTGATGAGTGAGTAGTTAAGTCGGACCCTTGACCCTAGTTAAAGCTACTTAAAAACAAGAGACGCACAATCGGCTTAAAATCGCTGATGGCCGTCAACGCGCTTGCCCAAGGCAAGTGCCATTAGTTACAACAACAGGAAGGAGAATAGCAAAAAATATTTATTCTAATTTGGTTTCATTTTTTTATACAAGTGCTTCAGTCTTCAACAATAATAATAATAATAAACTTCTTAGCTTGTCTTGGCCTGTGAGCATCCAACATGCAACTGACCATGTGAAAAATATTGAAATGACTGACTTAGACTTGCACTTGAAGTATAATCATGTTAAAGGTAATCGAGAATGCAACTCTAATGGCAAAATGCTGTCGTTTGAAATCAAAAGATGGGTCCGTAGGAATAATGGGAATGCGTGGAATGAGCGCTACGTATTGGTCTTTTAATTCGGATGTGCATGATCAGGTAGCATAAGTTGTCTTTCGATTCTTGTGGCATGTTCAGCTTAAGAAGAACTTAAATTTGCATTTCGTAAATTATCTGCTTTACAGCACTTTGCGAAATATCGCTTATTATTTCACTAAATAAATAGAAAATTTTCAGCTTCATCTGAAAAACTTCTATTATATACAACTCAACTTGATCGACAGCAATAATAATAACTCTATTTTGTATTTTTTGAAACAAAAAAGTGGCTTTTACATTTGAAAAGCAGATGGAAATTATCTAGAGATTGAAAAAGTAGCATTTTTGTTTCAGCTGCATTTAATACTAGTTTTTTATTCAATTATTAGGATATTATTATTTTTATTCTTACATTTTAAATGAAATATCTCCCGGAAAATTCACCAAAAATTTACCAAATACATTTTATGGAATTAGCGATAAGAAATTATGATAATTTCTATTTGCATTTTCAATAAAAAATCCGCTTTATACTTAAGATATGATTTATTTTAGATGTACTAAATTATATTGTATATTAAACTTAAAATATCACTATAGCACATTTTTCTAGGATACTTCAAGAACCCCTCGTTGAATTATTATAAATAAATATTTTCAACTCCAAGAATAACTTGTAACAAAGGAATTTTTGAAAATATAGCATTCGTTTTGTTTTAATTATAAAATTTAAAAACAATAAAATTAATCTTGTTATTTACATTCATCCTGTAAGCATATTTTATTTGCCACCTTTTTTTTATCTTGTGGCAACAGCTTGATGTATTTTTGTTTATGTTGTAATCACAGCTGTGGTTGTAATTTTTAGAATTCTTAATTAGATTACGCTACTGATGACTGACAAGTACATTTTCAAAACCTGAATAAACCTTATTTTTTATATTAATTAACTCTCATTATTTCATTTGATCTCTGAAGAAAATTTTGAGCAGCCAACAGAAATCAGAAGTGGGATTTATCTGAAAAATTATTGATGAAAAGAATTTGTATGAAAATGGCTGCTTAGGCTTAGCTGAAGTGAGTAAGTTAAGATCAAGTGAGAATTTAATTTTCAAAGTACGTTATATTCATCGAATATATATATTTAAATTCTACGAAAATGTCTATCTTCGCCAAAGAAAAGAAGTGTGATTTAAAAACATTAGCCGAAGAGTTAGGAGAAGATGTAAATGACAGTCATAAAATGAACGATTTGAAAAAAATAATTTTGGCGAGCAAAGAGTACGACGAAGAATGCGCCAAGGAATGGTTGATTACGATAATAACTGAAAGAAAGGAAAAAGAAGAAATAGAAGAACGTAAAAGAAGAGAAGAAATAGAAGAACGTAAGAATGCGCGGGAATTTGAACTCCAAAAATTACGCCTAGAAGCCGAAAGTAGGCTTAACAGTTCCGTCGCCAATGAAGATGCTAGCGCCGCACAAATGAAGAAGCCGAAGTTAGAACTTCATCATTTGATACAAAAATTTAATCCTGACGAAAATGACATAAGTTTATATTTAATTATGTTTGAACGTTTAGCTAAACAAGCTGATGTGTTAGAAAGCGCATGGGTTACTCATTTACTTGGTTTGTTGCCGTAAAACGTTGCTCAATTAATCGCCAGAGAAGCAGACGAAATTGCCAACGATTATAAAGAAGTTAAAAAGATCCTATTAAAGCGATACATGTTAACGCCAGAAAAATTTCGCCAAAAGTTTTTTACTCATAATAAGAATACAGGAAGCACATGGAAAAATTTTGCGTACGAGTTAAGAAATTTTTTTAACGAATGGATAAATGGAGTTGAAGTAGATAGTTTAGAGAAGCTGAGCGACCTCATAATTACGGATCAAATAAAACGTAAAGTTTCTCAAGAAATAAAAGACCATTTTATTGATGATTGGTCCAGATTTATCTCGCCGACTGATTTAGCTGAAAAACTAGACAATTACGATACCTTAAGATCAACATTCAAAGATAAGCAACCTCGTAGGGATCGAAATTTCGACAAACGGAACTATTTTAAAGATGAGCCATTTGTAACGATGAAAGAAAAGACAAAAATGTACGGTATTACCCATAATGAAAAAGGTGAACCCAAATGCTTCAATTGTAATAATTTTGGGCATATTTCAAAGGACTGCTCGCAACCGAAACCGGTTATAATATGCCGAAAATGTAATAAAACTGGACATAAAGCTAAAAATTGTTTTGCTTTGTTTAGACAAGTTGACGAACATTCAGAACAGAGCATTTCATATTTGAAGAAAGCAAAAATTAACAGCTGTGATGTACAGGCTTTAATTGACACGGGGAGTTCGTGCTGTCTTTTAAGAATGTCAGTTGTTGAGAAATTTAACCTAAAACTCGAACCTGTTGTCAATGAATTATACGGTTTTGGAAATCAAAAGGTACCTGCGGTAACCTCTATAGGAAAAATCGAAGCAGATATTGAAGTTGATAATGTGAAAGGCCAAGGCATAACTGTATTTGTTGTACCCCATGATGCACAGCCAGTTGATCTTATCATCGGACGAACATGGCTTGACCTCCCTCATATTGCTTACACAAGAATAGGAAATAGATTTCACATTGGATACCGAGAAGATGAGCTATTTAGCAATTTTCTATTTGATGAAAAAACAAATCGAGTTTGCCTTAAAGCTCTTGAAGCAACTAAAGTAGAAGATAATACAGTAAATCTAATCAATTGTCTTGCAGAATCTGTCGACAATGGATTGATTATGATAGAAAATCCATTCGAAGGCATTGGTTGCTTATTGGAAGTGAAAAATGGAAAAACGGTTCTCCCTTTAGGGAATATTGGAAACCAAAATGTTGAGTTTTACAAGAATCAATGTGTTGGAAGAGCTGAAATTGTAGAGTTATGTTTAAATACAGAAATTATAGGGGAAACTGCAAGTTACTCTAGAAAATTAAGCAATTTTAAAGAAAAAGTTCCCATAACCTTGAATGAGATCAACATTGATTCAAATATTAAAATTGAGCGCAAGCAAGAACTGGTTCAACTGTTGAACGAATATAGAGACTGTTTTGCATTAAATATTTCAGAGCTTGGATGCACCAATTTAACAAAAATGGATATTAATGAAGTTGAAGGATCAAGACCCATATGTATGAAACCATATAAAACGAATTCCACAGAAAGAACTGCTATTAAAGAAATTGTAAAAGAATGGAGATAAAATAGAATTGTTTCAGATACACGCTCACCTTATGCAAGTCCTGTCATATTGGTTAAAAAGAAGACCGGAGAGAACAGATTGGTTACTGATTATAGAAGGCTTAATAATCAGACAAAAAAAAGATAAATTTCCATTACCTAAAATTGACGACTTATTGGAACAATTACATGAATGGTGGTTTTTTACAACCTTGGACTTAGCACATGGATATCTACAAATACCTTTAACTGAGGAAGCAAAGCTCAAGACAGCTTTCATAACACCAGATGAAACAGGACAGTTTGAAAGGATGATTTTCGGCTTAACAAATGCTCCAGCAGAATTTCAACGTTTGATGTATCTTGCATTGGGACCTTTATGTAACAAGGATGTATTGTGCTATTTGGATGACATACTTATACCAGCCAAAACGTGGGAAGAAATGATCGAAAAATTAGTAGAAGTATTCAAAGGATTACATTTCGCAAATTTAACCCTGAAACTACCTAAATGCGAATTTGGGAAACAAGAAGTTGAGTATTTAGGATTTATCATTAACAAAAATGGAATTAGGCCAGGTTCCAAAAAAGTAGAATCTATATCTAAGTTTCCTCAACCTAAAAATATACATGACGTAAGAAGATTCATCGGCTTAACAAGCTTCTTTAGAAGATTTATTCCAAATTATGTCATTAAAGCAAAACATTTGACAGAACTAACGAAAAAGAATAGCGCATTTAAATGGGAAAAGGTTCAAGAAGAGTCATTCGAAACTCTAAAAAGTCAGCTGACAAGAGAACCAATTTTAGCTCTTTACAATCCTGAAGCGAAAACTGAAGTACATACCGATGCATGTACGGATGGTATAGCTGGCATGTTGCTTCAACTAGGAAGTGATAATAATTGGCATTTAGTTTACTGTGTAAGTAAAATGACTACACAAACAGAAAATAAATATCATTCGAGTAAGTTAGTATTAATGGCAATTGTGTGGACACTTTAACGACTTCGACAATTTTTACTGGGCATTAGTTTCACAGTAGTGACCGACTGCCAAGCTTTAGTTTATATGAATGCGAAGAAAACAAGTAATCCTCAAATTGCTCGTTGGAGTCTCCTCATTCAAGAATTTAACTTTGAAATCCGCCATAAGCCTGGCACTAAAATGTCTCACATAGATGCAATTAGTAGAGCTCCAGTCTTAAATGCTTCAGACACACTAGATTCCTTGATTGAAAATAAATTAGAAGTTTATCTTACGATGAGTGTCGAAGATCAAGTTCTCACGATGCAGTATGGAGATGAAGCTTTGAAGGAACTTATACTAATTCTCAAAAAGAGTGTTGAAGATAGAAGCAAAGAAGAAAAGCAAAAAGCTCATAATTATGTTTTAAAGAACCACAGACTATTTCGTGTTATAAACGATGGCAAGAGAGAAAAACTTTTATTTGTCATTCCAAAAAGTATGAGGAAAAGTCTTGTTGTGAAATTTCATGACCTTATGGGACATTTTGCTGTAGATAAGACAGTGTCAAAAATCAAGGAACTTTATTGGTTTCCTTCAATGAAGAGGTATGTTAGTCGACATATATCAATGTGTTTCGAATGTCTGGTCAACAAAGTTCCAAGTGGAAAGAAGCAAGGTCTTCTTCACCCTATTCCGTCAGGCCGGAGACCATTTGCTACCGTGCATCTTGATCACCTTGGACCCTTTGTAACAAGTACCAAAAGAAACAAGGAATTGCTTGTCATTATTGATAATATGACTAGATTTGTACGCCTCTATCCTGTTAGAGACACATCATCTAAGAATGTTCTTAAATCAGTGGAAATTTTACTGAAGATTTTGGCTTACCAAATCGTATAATATCAGATAGAGGCTCCTGTTTCACTTCACATGAATTTCAAAGATTCTGTGATAAGAATGGAATTTTGCACACATTGAACTCTACATCCCACCCACAAGCAAATGGAATGGTCGAAAGAGTCCATAGAACAATATTATCTTCCATTATAACATCAATCGAAAAAACTAATCAAAAAGATTGGGACAGAAAAATTAAAGAAGTTGAAAGAAACTTGAACAACACTGTGAACAAAACTCTTGGAAAAACACCCTTTGAGATTCTTCATGGATATGTGCCTAGATTTAAAGATGGAATTCTAAGGTTATTTGCTGATGTGAAGTTTGGAATGATCCAGAAAAATTACAAACCGAAACAAAAGAAAAAAATATAAAAGGACAAGAAATAATGAAAATGTATTACGTCAAAAAGAAATCTGGTACATTATCTTTTGATATAGGAGAAATAGTAGTAGTAAGGAGAAATCCTAAAGCAACCGGTGAATCAACAAAAATTCAACCACGCTATCGAGGCCCCATGGTTGTCACAGAAATACTTCCTGGTGATACTTATAGAATCTCAGAATTAGAGGATAGAAATGGCCGTCTTTACGCCACCACTGCTCATGTCAGTCAACTAAAAGCTTGGAAAAGTTGGGATGAAGATGATGATAACTTCAGTGAAAATTATGATGATGAAAACAACAATGATCCTAGTAACAGTGTATAAACCACTAAAGAAGTTTTGTGTAAAAAGATTTAATTTTTTATGTTTTATTAATGTTGTAATCTCTATTAAAATGTGATTCAATTGAGGACAATTGAAAAGTCAGGATGGTCGAATGTAAGCATATTTTATTTGCCACCTTTTTTTTTATCTTGTGGCAACAGCTTGATGTATTTTTGTTTATGTTGTAATTTTTAGAATTCTTAATTAGAGTACGCTACTGGTGACTGACAAGTACGTTTTCAAAACCTGAATAAACCTTATTTTTTATATTAATTAACTCTCATTATTTCATTTGATCTCTGAAGAAAATTTTGAGCAGCCAACAATCCTAGTTCTAGTAAGACTCCTTTTTAATCTAAAATTATTGAGCCCTATTGCTGAAAAAAATTATCATTCAGTTGTTAAAATAAGTAAGAATAAGAGATATATTTCTTTTTTGGTTCATTATATTAAAATTAATTTAGTTTCTTTTTAATGTACTTTTACAAAAATTATATCTTTAGGTGTTCTAAGTAAGACATGAAGCAAAGTTTTGTATTTTTTAAAAAAAAGAGACTAATTCATTTTTAAGAAATAAAATTTCTACTATTTACTTCTAATAAATAAAAGTAGTCACTGCTTATCAATCTGCTTGTATTTGATTGATATGTATCATTATACTTTATTTTTAATCTAAGATAACTCCTTAGATTTTATGAAATCTCATTGTAAATTATTTGTATTTTAAATTAAATTTGACTGAATATTCTTTTCGTGACATTAAACTTAACTAACCATATTTATCAATAAGACAGCGATAGAAAAGGATAGGTGATGTCATCATTCTGAATTTTATGTCTAATTTTTAGTAAAGCGTAATCAATTTGTTTGAATGAAAACTAATCGGAATTTGAATTCTTTTGACAGAAAGAAATCAGAGAAATTCGTTGGTTTTGCCATTTTTATTTGAATATGCCTCAGACAAAAGTCTTTTCTCTTCCATTTTAATTACTTATCTGTAAAGAGCTTCAGGAAACTTTGAAGCACAGATTAATTTACTATACTGAAATGGATTGGAAAACCCTTTACCATTAGAACCACATCATTCGTTCCAAGCCTTTGTGGTTTCACAAATCGTTCTGCTGAAATAGTTTCCATTAATGACTTATTTTACAATTTCATTCTTTTAATTATTTAAAAGCATGTTTCAAAACATACTTCTTTTGGATTAAAGTAGAGGTAGTGGATTAAAAAATGTATGTCTCTTCAAAATGTACAGCAGAAAGTACAACTTTAAATCTTCATTTCTATAACTCCTTTTGCGGATAACTTTTTTTTTAAAAAAATTTTTTTAGTAAATGAAATGATTTTTTTTTGTTTCATGAAAAAGTTTTTCTAAAAATTGTAGTAGCAGATGCTATTATTATTATTATGAAAGATGAAAGTACAGAGTTTTTGATTTAAAGCTGCAAAACTACATGCATATATATCTTGGAGGTGTAAAAGTCAACTTCTGAGAGAATAGTTTTTAAAATTTTAATTAGAGTTTTATTAAAATAAAAGTTTTTTTTTAATTTTTTTTTTAATTTTTTAACTTTTTTTTCTTTTTCACCCGATAATTATAAGATAATATTAAATAAATTAAGAATATATTTGTGATGATATCTATTTCATAAACGTTAAAATATTTGTTAAATGTTATAATTTTTGAAAAAAAATATGGAAACTCACGTATTAAGCCGTCGATTTTATCGCTAAATTTGAAGGCGTCGCCAATAAATTACTAAACCTCCAATAATAGCAAATAATCGTCATTATTTTAAAAAATTGTGCAAACCTTAACTGTCGTCAGCCATTTTGTTGATTTCGCAGAAGGTCACTAAGCGCATTTTCTGTTCTGATTTTTTGACTCGTTAAAAAGATTAAAATTTGAGATTTGAACGATTGGGGCACAAAAAGAAGACATTTGGATTCCTATTTGTCAGAGTTTATGTGGCTCGGACTTCACAAGGAAGATTATCTGTTTATAGCCATTCTTCAAAGACTTCTGGCCACATAAATAAATTGGCTCGAGGTGGTTTGCAACCATTGGCACATCGACGGTCTAATATGTAAGTTCCAAAATATGTTTTTCAATTCTTCATCAATTATTTTATTTTTTCATCAATAATTTTCTTCCATTAATTAACAGTGTATTTATCAAGACAAATAAAAAGTAAATTTAGATTATTGACTCTTACAAATGTAATTACAATGTCACAAAATTTATATGACATCGTAACTGCATATTTACGTTTCCAATAATGCTGCTATGTTTTGAGATTGTCTCCATCAGAAAGATGTATATAAATATTTCTCAGAGCTTTAATAAGACAATTAAAATAATAATTCTTTAATAGCAAACAATTAGAAGAAATAAAATGAATTAAAAATTAAAAAAAATAATCTAAAATCTATTTCAAAAATTGTCCTTGCGAATTTTAATTTTTATTAATTAAAATAATTTTTTAATGAAAATTTTGAAATACCACGAGCTCCAATACAATTTATGAAAAATACATAAAAATCAGCATTCAAAAAAGTATCTAAATAAAACAAAGAGAAAAAAATTGCTCAATTTTAAATGATAACTTTCTCCCCTATTGTTGTTCAATTATGGATTATCAAATTTCTTGAAGAAAGTCTTTGTATTGTTAAAAGTATATTGTTTTTTAATGTTTTCTTCAATTTTTAATCAATTTTAAAATATTCGCCGATAAAAATTGAAATTATTGATTTTAAATCTATGATGTTAGCTGCTTCAGCCAACATATTTCTTTGAAATATATTCGCTCAGATTTATTTTGATTCATATGTTCAAGGGAATTCTACTCTGTTTTAAACCATTTTTTTATTTTTCATAAAACTTAAAATCTAAAATAAAAACTATATTATTATAATTAATTTACAGGTTTGTCGTAAAACAATTGTTTGATTTTGATGGAAATCGCATCTAAAACTATAGAACGGAATGAAAAGAAATTTGATATGCAAACTATACAAGACTGAAGATTAATCCAACAAAATAATCAACTTTTATAGTTTAAAAGTCGAACCTAAATTATTTTCAATAAATTTACAACTTAATAGTATTAATTACCTTATGATTGTTCAGATGAAAATAATTACCCTCAATCATCATTTCACAAAGAAATTATATTAATATATCAGTAAAAATGGTGCGTTTTAACATTAGAGAAATAATAACAAATACATCATTAGATAAATATATATAAATACATTGTTACAAACCCATCATTAGATAACTAAATATAAATGCATTGTTATAAATATATCATTATAGAAATAATTATCATTCGATATATAATAAAATAATTAATATAATAACCATTAGGAAATAATATTGTATATTCACTATTTAATTTTAGTCTAAATATAAATGTTATAGCATTTTACATTCGATGATGGATAATTGAAATATTCAATAACATTTATACATGAACTCATAACGACAAATTAGGCAATAAATGTTTTTTTTCTATTTTCTGGAATCAGTTCTTTGGCACTAAAACTCTTTGTATGGTGAACAGGAAATTGAGATAAAGAATCAAAACAAATTTATTTATTTCTCTTTTTTTCTTCTGCAACCAATGAATTACTTTCTTAGGATGTTCTGGGAAAGTATTTTGTTCTTTCTTTTTTTATGCTGGTGTTGCTTCGCTTAGTATTCCACTATCTGTCCGCTTTCAAGATTATTAACAGATCAAACATTCCGAAACGATGTTTTTCCTTTGTTTCGTTTAAGGGCTTAAGGTTTTATTGATAAATAGAAATTTGTACCATTTGTTACAATCTAGTCTTTACAGCGTGGCCAAAAAAATAAATAAAATCCCTGGTGTAATCTAAATATAAAAAAGGAAAATGTGAGAAAATGCGTGTTGAAGTAGATTACTACATGTGTTTCGAAAAAAAAAATTAAATATGCAGAGAAAAAAAATTGGAATTGCATTCTAAATTGCTTTTCCAGGAGTCTCTTAATTGATGTAAATAAAACTAACTTATTTCTTCTAATTCTAGAATGAAAAACAATATTAAACTATTTGAGAAATAATTTGGCATGTTTATAATTACTTCATAAATCCAATTTCTTGATTTTGAAAACTTTTTTTTAATTACTGCTATACTCTTAAGTATTTAAAATCAGCTCAACCCGAAATTTTCACTCCGCAGCGCCAGACTCCTAAAACATTCTTGTTCTTATTTTTTTAATAAACGCTGTTGTTGTTAAACTTTTGGCTCTTCTTAATTTCAACACGTTTATGCCCCTTTAACTTAGTTTTCGCATTATAATAGTATAATAGTCAAGCATATGCAAACAATATATTATGTAGTTCATACAATTTCATAATTAAATTTTTTCTTAAAAATTTAGAGATTACAGAAATTTATAAAATAAAAAAAATTAAATGATACTAAAAATAAAAAGAACTAATGTCAATTAATCAACTAGTCTTTGTTTTCATATAAGATTTAAAATATTAATATAAAAAGCTAAAATCAAATATTTTCTTGAAAAAAATTACAAAAGAATTTTTTGCGCAGTATAAATATTTTTGCATATCTCAGTTATTATTACAAGAATGCAAGATTAAAATTATTTATTTGTTATCAGTAATACCGATATTATATCTCTGGAATAAATTTCTGAACTCATACCCTCATTTCTTTGGAAAAAGAATACCACTTTCAGATATATTAAAAAGATGCATTTCAAAGCCATACCTCAATGGAACTCTTTCCTTTTGCATCAAACGAATTTTGAAATGAAATTCCTTTCGCAGTGTCATCTGTTTATCCCATCAAAGGTAAAATTTTGTTTTCCAATTGAAAGATGCGTCAATAAGATATACCTTTCAATTTATACCATGAATAATATGTTTATAAAGCAAAACCTTTCAACCATCATTCAACTTAAACATTTTCGGCAGTTTGGGGATTCACAAGAATTCTAAATTAAAAAAGAAAAAAAATTATCTTGAATAAATAAGATTGAATATTATTCTGCTAAGGAAAGCTTTTGTATATTATCATGAACAAAAATTTATCTTTAATAATCTCTTCAAATGCAAAAGTTTAAAAATTATTATTATTGAAATGGTGGCTTAGTTGAACGCAGAATTATTACGTATCTCATGACGATGTGATTCTGGTACTTAATATATTCCTCCATTCAATAATAAATTATTAAAAGACTTTAACCCTCTAAGCGTTTCCATTCTACGTGTGAAACTCCTGTAAAATGAAGGGAGCGGGACTAGTTTTCTGTCGCGAAAGCGTGTCGGTTTTCTACCAGAGATGTGTAGGAAGCGTTCACGGGTTTTCTTCCTTCCCCTCCTTTTCTTCATGGGAGGTCAACAAGCCTCGGGTATCAGCATATTACCACCTATTCATGCCAAATTTTATTGCTTTCGTTTATTTTGTACGGCTACAAACGTCAGAGTGTTTCTGGGAATAGTGCATAGGTTGCTTTTTAACCCCGATTGCTGATAGCACTTTCTAAACTGTTACCCAGTGTAAATATAAACAGATAGGTTTTCACTTAATTTTTGCTGGATATATTAAGTACAGAATCTTTCATCATACATTCGGTCTTATTATACATATATTTTCAAAATTAGCAATTAATGAAGGATTAAAATTGTATCCATATCCTTTTATTATTATTCCAAATAAATTATTTTGTACAGAGCAATCAATAGTTGCAATATTGTAGCATTTGTCTAGAATTGTAACTAAGCACGGATAGTTCAGTTAATCAGATACATATAAATAACAATATATAACAATTTTTTTAAAAGAACGGGCATCATATTCTATTATAATAAGAAATACAAATCAGCAATATGATTGAATATATGAAAATATATATAATTCTAGAAACATAATTGGCTACTTATGTATTAATGATCCGGGTTCTAAAATATCTCGTAGCAATTTTATCAAAATTCAATATTGTTTTTAATCATGATTTTTTATTGAAAAATTGTGGCTTTTCGCTCTTAAATGCCTTAAATAATGAAATTATAAAGCTCAAACGTCGTTAAATATACCAAGGTAAATGCAGATTAATTGGCAACCGTATTAAAAATTTATTTTTGAAATTATAGAATATTCTGGTGATTTTAAAGTGTTTGTGAAATTTATTAAAATTATCGACATTTTTTGCGATTCCCCCCCATTAATTTGCGTGCACGTTCAACGATACTGCTACCTTCAAAAATAATAATAGGCAGCTTGAGGAAGCAAACAAACGATTCTTTTAAAATATTATACTGAAATATTTTATTCCTCATAAATTTCGATATGTTTATAATGTTTAATATTCTTAAAAAAATACAATGGACATAAATTCATCTTCTAATTTTCGTCCATTCTGTAAAAGAAAACACTAATTATTTATTGCTATATTTGCTAGTTTTATCAAACAAGGTAATTCACAAAAGTTTCTGTTGCACTTACATTTTTTTTATAAAATTGACCGTGGAAAAGTAATTGATGTTTTAAATACATGAAATTAAACTTGTAAAACATATATTCGCATGTGTAACTTTGAAACTTTCCATTTTCTTTCTCTTATTAATGATCGCTAATAGTGAAGATAACAATCATTGAAAAGTTTTTTTATAACTATTCAGGTCGAAGGAAATAAAGGAATAAGCATCTTGTTTTGGTAGAAACTTCAACAATTCCACAAATGAATTAAGAAATTTTAATGTTTTAGAACTGTATTTGAAATTTTAATTGCTTATACGAAAAGATGTCTTTACTTTTGCCGATTATCTCCTTAGACATAGTAAACATATCAAACTATATAAATAAATGGATTTAATGAAGATATAGTGATAATAGTATTTCAGTGAAGTTGTGATGTATAAATTTTAGAAGTATTTGCCATCATAGTTTGAAAACTCTCGAAAACTGCCATAAAAAGTAATCGATTCCTTATTTAGAAGTAATAACTGGTGTAAGCCATTACTTTCAATTATGAAAGAAATATGCCCTGTTGTATCCAGAATCATTGGCATTAATTAGTCTTGAATTGGTTTCGAAATGCACAAATATATGTATATATATTTAATTCCTTAAAGAAACTTTCGCGCACGACAAACCCTTATTATTTTTATAGTACCACAATAAACCGTATTCTAAAATATCTTATGATAGTTAACTTTCCTGGGAAATTATATAATATTTTTCATCATCTGTTCTTTTTCTTCAATAAATCAATATTATGGTATTTGTGTTGACATCTGTTTTATGAAGATTTATGTCATAAGTGTTATGGGGATTTATGACATCATTGTTCAGAGAAATTCAAAATAAATCTAAAGCTGGCATTTAGTAAATAAATGAGCTCAATATTAGAAGAAATTACTTATTAATATACATTTGTTCAGTAAGTATGAAGTTATCTTTTATTACAATTAAACAATTACTCTTTGGGAGTATTTGCTTTGGGAAAAAAGAATTCAGATTATAGAAATTTTATACTTACACAATATGCTCAGTTTTAAAACATTACGTCACAGTTTTATCAAAAGTTCATTTTAAATTGTAATCATACTTTTTGACAAAAGTTAATAATAGCATTGACTTAATACCCCAAACTTATCAAATTAAATGCTAATTAAAAAAAGCCTTTATTAAACAACGAGATTCAAATTTGTAAGTTAATTCATTAATTTATGGGAGTTTTTTCTCTTTTGTATCTGTCAAAGCATCTCAAGTGGATTTTTTTTTCTTTATTGAAATTAAATTAAAGAAGTCGAATTGAGATATATAGTAAAATTTTATATTCCCAACAGCTAAAACAAATTAGGTCTCTTTTCTGCTGCTGGGTTTAATCGGCTTAAATCTGCTGCTGGGTCCAGCAGCGAGCTTGTCCATAGGCAAGTGCCATTAGAACCAACCAACCAACCAGGTCTCTTTTAAGGAATTAGAATTGATCATAAATGGAAACTTTATGTAGAGATATTTCAATCCACACAAATTTAACTTAGTTTTAAATTCATGTCATCCTAAAAAAATAACTGACATTTCATGTAACTAATTAATTTTAGAAAATACAGAAGCTCTGTTATTGTTACTTAATTTTTTTTGTCTCGGCTTAAGAGAAAAATTAGTGCTTAGTAATATAGATGAATAAATTATACAGTGATGTATGCAGAATTTTGTTGAGTAAAATGCATGCATTTGATCTTTTTTTTTCTTTCAATCTTGATGAAAGACAATTTTCAATGCTGTTAAGTCGTATATGATAAAAGTTAAATTTATAGTGACTTCTTTTTTATGGAAATTAAGAAGTAAACTATTTCTATTTACAGAGAAATCCACATAACCTTATTTCCCATGGCATCAGAAAAGGAATTATAAATGAGTATTAAATAATATAGAGTTTAATTTTTAAATTATGAACTGAAACTGAAAAAAAAACATTCTATGCATACTAAGGAAGTGGATGAAAACCAATGTTTGTACATTATTTATTAATGGAACAACTTTAAATGTTAGCCATGAGCTAGTACAATCAAATAATTTATAATGTTTAACAATCTCAAAAATTCTTTTAAAAATCACAAAGATTGACATTACATAATAACATAATATTTCCCAATACGTAAATAATTACAAAAATTTACACTAAATAATCATTACAAAAAATTTAATCTAAATAATCATTATAAAAATTTAAATCTAAATACTGTTAATTGTGGTCACATTGCTGTTATATTACACTAATAGTCCCTGAAACAACACACAATATACTAATAAGAATGCATCTTGTTCTTGCATACATTAACTAATGAATATTGTAGATGTTAAACATTTTGATGTGGGAAAAAACAACCTAATTCACCTTTTAATTTGGAAGTAGCAACGTAAGCAGTAATAACAATTTTAGAGTCTATCTTTAACAACATGGAATATTTTTTCTGGATTACTATAAGAAATGTAGCACATTAAACATATAATTATAAAATGAAAATATAAAGAAAAACATATAATTACAAATATCAAAAATCTTATATTTGCATGCTTCTTTTAATATCAAGCTGTTGTAAAAGGTATTGCACTATTTATAACAGAGACACAGTGTGATACCTTTCAAAACATGGAGCTGCACACAAACCAACATCGCAATCTTTGCATTCAAATCGTGTCTCTCTGCGAATGCGCTTTCCATTGTCGTTTTTTTGAAGACAGCATACTACACATTTTCGCACTGATTTTCTTTTTATAAAACTATCTTTTTGCACATATGAAGGAAAATGTCGCCCAACAAAACGGGCTACATTTTCAGATCCTTTAGGGGTGACAAAATTGTGAATATCAGGATCACTACCCCCATCTTCGATTAATCGTTCGATTAATTTCATTCGAAAACCAACAAGATTTAATGTCCCGCTGTTCTTTTTAAAAATCACGAAAGAATTCCATACGATTTGATTTAATAAATGACGAAAAATCTTCTTGTAGTATTTTTTCTGTTGACTTCTGACAACAGGGTAGTAGGATAGACATTGGTCTGATCTATCCACACCACCCATTGAATAATTGTAAAATACCACGGCCTTAGGTTTTATCTTTACGTCCGGATTTCCCTTCATAGATTTTACTTCCGTCATTTCAGTATTATGGAAAGTACTTAGCATGAGAAGGGTTTTTTTGTCCTTCCATTTCAGTACACACATCTTACCTTTTTGAAAACCAACAACTTCTCCTTTCTTTACAGATAAGTTTTTGAAAGCTGTGGGTAAACCTTTTCGGTTGGATCTTAGAGTTCCACAAATATCTGTTTTGCTTTGTATCAACAGTTCTGCCAATTCTGGCGAGGTATAGTAATTATCTGTTGATAAACAGTATCCTTTACCTTTTAACTCGTGAAGAAGAGTCATCACACTTTTGGTGGAAAGACCATAATCTTTGTAATCACCATGGAAGATGGTGCCTTTTCCTGTATATATGAAGGAGTTCCAAATATAACCGCTTTCGGATTCGCACAACTGAAATAATTTTATTCCGAAACGAGCGTGTTTATTTGGTATAAATTGCTTCCAACTCAAACGACCTTTATAAGCTATTAAAGATTCGTCCACAGATATATCCGATTTAGGTACATAAATAGATTTGAATCTTTTTATAATCATATCGTGTAGTTCAGCAATTTTCCGTAGTTTTGGGTTCGGATGAAGTTTTTCGTCAAAAGCATCATTGTTCTCAAAATGTAGGAATTTCATTAAGAGTCCATATTTCATCTCGCTCATAATTTTTCCAAAAAATGGCGTAGATAAAATTGGCCTTTTCGACCAAAACCACTTCTCCACTGGCTTTTGAACTATTCCTTGCAACAACAAAAGGGATAGAAATCTCTTCATCTCTGGAATATTTGTCTCATTCCATTTCAGAACTCTAGAAGAAGGTGTAAGTTCCACATTCGCTAAATACGATTCAGCATATCTGTTCGTTTCTGTGACTATATAAGAGAAAAGTTCTTCATCAAAAAAAAAGGCTGAAATAATCTAAGGGATCATCAGAATCTCCGATAGAAGCTTTTATTCCTGGATTTCCAGTAAATGGAAATTTAGGAGGACACGGCTGAGAAAGAGTAGGATCAACTCGACACCAATCTCTGGCACTATCTAGAGAATCATCATCGGATTCACTTTCGGAAGAGGTAAACTCTTCTTCCGAGCATTCCGTTTCGATTAAAAGTTCTGTTTCAGAGTCGCTATCCATTTTTAACGCAAGAGAAAAAGCACACTTCTTAACAAGTTTGAAAGTTGAGGAGAAAATGGTAGCCGTAGCTATTTGACTGGTCTTTTATAAGAGAGATTACAATAGATGTGAAAAGGGGTTACATCGGTGAACAGTAAGTTGCAAATTGGGATGGTTGGTTGAATAGACAATTCAAATAAGAAGAAAGAGCACCGATAACGATAAGAATCAGACTTGAAAAAGAAACTCCGCGTGGTCCTAAGGCTCCTTTCACCCTATACGGAATCAAATGCCACCCGTGTCGCCATGAGTTTGGGCTGACGTTTTTCTCGAGACTAGCCATTTTACCCGAAGGAAAAAAAAATACTATATTTCTTTAATCACTACCAAAAGAAGTAACAATGAGTTGAAATATTTTGCATAATTGTGTATGATATTGGATTTAATACAGGAAAATGCATTATACTTCATAAAATTTACGTAATTAGATAACAACCATATTAATAAAAGAAAATAGTAATAATTTTTTAATATTTTCGGTGCGGTGCCTATTGTTGCCTTATTTCTATATCTTCACAATAAGGATAAAGATAGATAAAATTCCACAATCAAATTCAAAATAAGTAATATAATGAAAATATTTTTAAAAAGATGTACGTCATGTATCAACAAGAACAAAATGCACAAATTCAGTAATCTTAATTATCGCTATGGAAGTACAGAAACCGAACAAAAGAATTGAAGTTATAATCTTATGACTGTAGTATAGGCGGCTCAGAGAGGAATCATTAAGCGAAATCCACCTCAAGTACAAATTTTTTTACGCTTTCTACTGTCAGTTTATTATATATATAACAGAAAGAACTTGATTTTTTTTAAAAATATGTCTTACCAGAATCATTAAAAAACATAAATCAGATTAATTAAAACTTTATGTACTATAGATATGTCTTACTATAATATTCATTTAACTATTTTAAGCATCACAATTCATGATATTCCTTTCAGTAAATTATTTACTTCAAGCATTACAGAGCTTGTTTTTGTAAAGTTTATCTCCAAAATTTTTAAAGCAAAGTCATTCGCAAGTTGTAGAAGCTCGGTATTCATGTTCACTCAGAGAAAAAAGAATATAAACAAGCAATATAAAAAACAATTTTTTTAAAATCAATTCCTACTTAGACCAAAAAAGAAAATTTTAATTTTAGTAACCTATTATTAAATAATTACAAGTAGCATAAATATATATACAAATATGATAGAATCACAATATCAAAAGCAAAATAGAAACTGAATATCCACGCAATTTTTCATTTTGCTTTCTATATATGGTGTTGGTATATTATTTTTGTTTGTTGCTATTTATACGCTTCTTTCTTTTTTTTTCACCTTTCTAATTTAAGAAGCAGATGGTGGTCACGCACCAACATAGAGAGTCTGCAACTGGCGGTTTCGAACTCGCAGCCCAATGGATACGAATCCATCGCCCAACCAACCAGGCAATCACGGCCCTGGTGTCTCCTTGAGATTAAAATTCTATTTTAGTTACTTTTTATTAAATAATTAATTGTTGCTGTTGTTCTCGTGTTTAGCTTTACAACGTAAGGAGGGTGCAATAGCTTCTGAGGGTATGGGCCCTTGAGCACCTGAGGGCATAAATCTGCTTCTAGCTCACACACGTCAAAAACAATTTTTATAGGACGGACTGCATTAATTCATCCACACATCGAAATTTAGATCTAGAACAGAGAAAGATCACCTCTGCTCCAGTACGCACAGTGATATCACTTTCGACATAGAGGACTTTGTGACCAAGGCAGATGTAACATCCACCACACACACACACA
>JAOUZG010038185.1:39148-77612 GCA_026289955.1 Argiope argentata | reverse complement strand
CAGACATTTTTCCTTTTGGGTTTTACAATCCAAACAACAGTTGCTATTAATATTAAAAAATAATGAAATGTGCAAAATAATGAAATTAATTTTCTATCCTGAACGTAAATTATCTTTAAAAAGCAAGAGATATATTTACTTAATTCTTTAAAAAATCAGTAAAATATTTAATTTATATTTAAAATATTAACCTGAGGAAAATTTTACATTATTTAAAATTAAAAATTCAACATTACATTGTTGAAAGGCTAGAAAAATAAACTGTATATATATTTTTGTGAATTTTAAGGCAGTTTTCGGAAAATAAATTAACTATATAGAAAAATAAATTGAAGGGCATAATTTAAGCTTAAAAATATTTTAATAAAAGGATTTTGAAGTTTTAAAACATTCCGTCAAAATAATCATTAAGATTATGTTATACAAAATATTTAATTAAAAAGTTTAGTGACTATTAATGCCTAGAGAACCAATTGGTCATTAATGGTGGCTAGTATTGGATATATGTAGAATTATTAGAAGTATCCAGTGTATTTGGAATAATAAATTTTACTAAAATTTGTATCTTTCCTAATTAATTGAATTTTATCATATTAACATATAAAATCATTTTTCTCCTTTTCACTCATATAGTTCTTTAAAATAATTCTAATTTTTTTAATTCTAATTTCTAAAACGATTTTTTGAAAAAGTAGCTTTATCAAAAAAGGTAATTTCTGTAGCCATTTCATTCGATAGAAAAGCAACAGCTAAAGAAAATAAATTTCCGACAAGGGACTCGACCGAATGACTGTTCAGATTCAGAGCATGCACTCTGTCCTCGTTTGGAAATTGAGTGGAAAGAATTGCAGCTTTCAAAGTTAATGTTATCGATTTGGCCCTCAGATTTGATTTCCCTGCTCGAAGAAGATAACCGAGATAAAAAGATGTTGATCTTTATGACCTTACATATCTTCAGAAATCTTCTCTGGAATGTAAGGAAAAACACTTTTATAAAACGTACATTTCTACTCAACATTTTTTTTCTCCTTTACTATTTTTTCTTCTTTTTTTCTCCTACATTAAATATGTAAAAAGAAAATAGAAAAATGAAATCATTAAAAAATTCGTGCCCGAAATGTTAAAGAATCTCCACACTTTAGACCATAACGCTATAAAACCTTTTTTGAATTGAACAGAATACATTTAGTAGTATTTTAGTAATACGAATCGCACAAAATAGTTACTGACGGAAAGACTATAAAAAAAAATTTAAGAGATCCGTAAAAATAATAAATTTATATCATATTTTGGCTTAATCTGTTTAAAGCAGATAAATACTTTAAAAAGAGTTTTGACGAAATTATGAAAAGCATTTTCATTCACAAATTTTAATACCTGGATAATTTTTTTTATAAAACCGTTTGAATGTTGTATCTATGTTCTTTCTTTCCAAAATTACATTGATTTTCGTATTTTCATAATTTATTTTAATGCAATATTTTCATTTTTAAATGCTGCTTTCACAAATTCTAATTTTTTTTATAAAGTCATCTTTACAAAAAAGGGATTAAAAGAAGAAAAAAAATTAAAATAGTTTAATTAAAAAATTAAATTAAAAAATTAAAAAAAATTATTGTTCTTAAGGCATTGTTTGTTTCAATTAATTTAAGTCTTCAACCAATTTAAACAGGTTTAAAACAATCATGTGACTATTAGAATACGCATATTACGATATATCGAAAATCGAGTGCATGGTGAACATTTGTGCCAAGTTGCAACTTTTTGTTGGTGATAAGTCGGCAAATGTGACACTCATCTTTCCCGTTTTCTAATAATCCTAAAAGCAGAAAATTGATGCCCCAAAAGCGATAAATTGCCAATTTTTTGCATACGTATTTTGTGGCTTCAAAAATCTCAAACCTAAACAACATCATAATAAAAAATAAATTTCTACCTTTTTTAAGGATTTTTTGGCAATAAATCACCAAATTTAACAACCTTCTGCATTATTTTCTAATAACCGGAACAGCGAAATATTGATTCATCAAAGAGGTAAATCATCAATTTGTTGCTTATGCATTTTAAGGCTTCAAAAACCTCAAACCAAAACAACATCATGTTCTTACATGATTTTAAAAAAATCCGAATCATACTTTTTATCAACATTTTTATCGTGGTTTCTCAAAATAGTTCCTAAGCTACTGGATAAGTAATCTGTTCGTTAAAAAATATTTTGAAATTATTTTAATAAATCATGATGTGAAATAAAATTTGAAAATTTTATTTTATTTATCAGGACAACCTCAATATTTAATGACTGCATTAAAAATATAGCATATTTCTTATTTTAGAAAATAAGTAATACAATTTTTAATTCATCTGCCAGATTTTGAACAAATTCGATTAATTCTGAAATCAGAAAGTTGTTGTTTTGCATCTCTTTTTAGTTCAAAACAAACAATATTCGCTCCAGTCTTCAAAACATTCATGGATTTTAATTAAAATGCTTTTTTTTGTTATTCTTTCAATCTATTTCTTGAAAAGATTCAAAATTATAAATATATTATAAGATTTCTCTAAAATTTCATCCCGAACTTACTGACAAACTCTAAAGAACATTAGTTTGTCTATTTGCAAGTGTGTATGGGAAATAATAACTAAAACACAAAGCTACCTAGATTGGTAAAATTTGGTTTTTAATTAATTATCAGAAATGTAAATTTGTATTAAATTTATATTAAATGAATTAAACTTGTATTAAATGTAATGCGTATTTGAATCAAATGTATCATTGATTTTATTGTGCATCAATATATTTTTTAATACGTAATTAAAAATGATAACACAAAAACGTAACAAACTAGATTGATTAACATTTATCATCTCACCAAAAATTATAGATCTATTTCTAACAATGGACTAAATACATCAATAGATGAACTGTTTACTTTTTTGTTTATTTGTCTGTGCTGTAGCAAGTGAAGGTCGCGGTACGAACCTGCGACGGTTGAGCTAGTAGCCGAGCGATATACCGTTCGAGCAAAAGGGACCCTTCAGCTCGAAGGAAATTATGTAGCTTATAAGGCTGACGCTACAGTACTCCCCTACCAGTGAGTCGGACGGGAGACGAACGATTTGGTGCGTCGAGTTAGCAACGGCTTAAGAGGCGGCTTTGATGCGTTGAGTTACCGACGACTTTGTTGGCTGGTAGATGGCGCCACGATTTTGCGGAAGGCTGCGTTGTCAAGGTCACCAATGTTACAATTGAAGGTCGCGGTACGAACCTGCGACGTTTGAGCCAGTAGCCGAGCGATATACCGTTCGAGCAAAAGGGACCCTTCAGCTCGGAGGATATTATCTAGCTTATAAGGCTGACGCTACAGTGCATATTGAATAGGAAATTCAAAACTATAAGAAACAAAATACATCTCATATTTGGTTTTAGCGCCCAAACAGTTATAACAACATTTAGATCCGATTTGTCAAAAATGCAAATGGGACTCAAACACTATTTTCTTTATATTATTATGAAGATAAATGCAAAGCTAATAATGGAACTTTACACAGATGAGCCATATTTCTTTTAAATTGTTATTTGTTTAAATACAATAAAATACATATAAATGAATTTAGGGTTAATTTTGCTTTATACCCTTTATACAAGTCTATGGAGAGAATATGCAGAAATTATGCACTCCAGGGGGTGAGATTTAAAACGACCATTTGTGCCCTATATAGAAAAACATTAGACCTGTGGCAAATACATTTGTGCACTGATTGCAACGCCATCTGTTGTAAGAAAGTACAAACAATTGCTTACAATTTTAGTACATTAAATTCTTGCTGGCAAGAACAGGAAACATCAACCCACTATTTTTGTTTTTTTTGTGGGTATAATTGTGTTTTGTGGATTTATTAAATTTGAATTATTTTTAATTGGTATAGGCTGATATTAAATGCCTCTTTACAGTACCGAAGCTTGATGGGCGCATTTAAAAATGAAATGAAAGGTTTGATAGATGAAAAGTTTTAAAAATGAATATTTATAGAAAATAGCCAAACAGTTTAAAATAAGATATAATTCAAAAGTCATCACATAAAAATTTAATCACAGATGTGATGGACATCAATTGCAATTTAAATTATATAGCAGTACAACAGATATTGATAAATATTATAAACATTCAACTGTCACTGCGTTTAATATAATGCGAATAAATAAGGTTCTAAGGTAAAAGAAAATTTTCATTTTTATTTTTATATATTTATTATCATGTCAGACCATGAGGTTGTGTTTGGTAGGAGGTGTTTGGCGTAAACAAAAATCCGTAGGCAAAAAATAAAAATTTTATCTGCACGAGCATCTCAAAAAAATCAACTTTTAATAACGTGATGCCATTGCATTTACAAAAGTTCTGATTAAAAAAATGAATTACTACTGCAAATAAAAAAATGTCATTTTGAGCACGTGGTTATGTAAAAGGAAATAGATAGGAAATGAGATATTTTTTAAGCAATCAATGCGATACAAATTTTTTTTTCTGTTCGTTTGCAGTACTAAAGTGACTCATTCAATGAAACAATTAAAATGATTAAAAATATAATTCAACTTGCACGAGCACGTGGTGCTTGGCCGTTCAAGAAATGTTCTGACACGATAATTTGAAATATGCATAGCAAATCTCATTTTAATCTTTTATTTACTTTCTCCTCATTCAGTAACTTATATTCGAAAATGTGTGCTACAATTTAAAGTTATTATTAGTTCTGTTTACCTACATCCGTTCTTTATATCATTATAAAATTAACATTGGTTTATCTTATTTGAAAAAATGCACAAGAAAAGGTTTATGAAAAAAGATGCGTTTAAAAGCATAAGGAATGCAAACTAAAGGAGACAGAAATCAAAGAGAAAAAGATGAGTGTTACATTATTTATTGCTAGGTATACCTTGGTTTTGTTCTTGAACATAAAGCCGAAAAGCGACACTAAAAAATAAACTGAAACAGCATTTTAAATTATTATTTTCTTGCCTATTCAAAACTGCATAAAATTCTGAGTGCATAAATTTCATAACTCATTCATATCTAGAAAAAAATGAAAAACTTTAAAATATAACATTTATCCAATATTTCGAAATTTCTAATAAAATATAATTTTTACTAAACGATTTATTTCACGAACTGTTTACACAAAACAAAATGAAAATGAAGCTTGATTAAAATTATTCTACCAAAAGTATCTTTATATATAAAAAAAACAAGAGTAATTAAAATAAAGCACAATAAAATAATTATTTTTATTCATAAATATTCTTATTTCAAAATTGTCTATAATTCTGATTTTTTTCCTGGTGCTTTGAATTTCTAATTAATAAAGCGTCTTAAAATCAAATTTGTTTTGGTTAATTCAAAATCAGAGTTAAAACTGTTTTATTTCTGTAATGGTTTCATTAACTGAAAATGTTCGAACTTTATGTTCTCAATGGCGGCGAATGAATAATACTTTAAGATTTTAATTCACTTGAAGATTTGTCTATTGATCAATGCATTCAATCAAAATAAATAATAAAAGCTTTTCACACAAAAAAATCCATTGTTTGTAAACTGTATTACTCATTTTGAAATTTTTTATATATAGTTTTTGTTCCCAGAGTAATGGATGGAAAACATATTTGCTTAGCCCACCATGAATACTCAGAAGAATATATATGTGATCTGTAAATATTTTTATATATCCTCACTGTATATACTCAGAAAATAAAATATGTATCTAAAGAATTTCTTAAACTGTGTCGAACTCCCAGATGGTCGCGTTAAAACTCCTAGATTCCTTCTCTTGTTTAAGAAGAAAAAAGTAAGGAAATCAACTTGACCTGAAACATTTGATGAAAATTTGTTAACTAACCATTTTCAGTTCATTTCCTATTTAATTATGAGCAATCAGTCTTTCGGCTTTCTTATTTATGCATGAGCTTTAAAGGTTACAGTTGCTCATGGGAAAGAATTCTCACAATTTCTTACTTACAGAAAAACGTCTCAAGGTCATTCTCACGATTTAAAGAATAAGAATAAGACTTAAAGCTTGCAAAATAACTTGAGAATAAGAATACATTTTCTACATTGTTCTTATTCGTAAATGCATTTAAATTTATTATGAAATAAATAAAAAATTTCAGGCAATAATTTCACATATTTATTTATTACTATTTTGCTGCTGAAACTTATGTAAATTAGAAAAGGAATAAAATCTTCTCAAATTAAAATTGTGTTAATAAATTGATTAGAAAAAACAAATATTACATTTTTATTGAATTGCATGTCCTAGGTAGCATAATATTGTACAATATTGCGCGATATTATATGATATTAAACAATATTCCACAATATTGTTTAAAATCATATTTAATATTGCGAATATTTATCAATATTGTACAATATTTGGGTGCTACTAGGGGTAAAAATTATCGAATATACATTAATAATTTTTAAATTACTCAAAATAGACATATATCTCTAAATATATGTAATTAGGTATGTATCTATATATTTATGAAAGTACTATGTACGCATACATCTATATATGTAGGTATTTATAATGAGTGGAATAGATGAAGTAAATGAACATTTATATAAATGGAATAAAAATTGGATTTTTCAACAGAGATGATAAATAGTTTTCAACAAACAAGAAATAAGTTTAAATAAAATTGGATAACTGAGATTTAAATAAAATTATTAGATGAAATGAAAATGTCATTTAATTTACATTAAGTATCGAAATACTTAATCAGAAGCAATTTGTGATAATTTTAATCATTAATAAGCGTAGAAAAAATCTTAATAAATCAAAGATTTGCTTACCTCTCTCTTGTCGATGTTCCCATCCATGAAATTTGAATTCAATTCCGTCAATTGTATCTGAACAACAGCTGGAAAATTTAATCCGAAAAGAATAGGAGTAGGCAACCGTTTTCCATTGACAAGTATTTTTGTTGACTCCATTTTTAAAAGATGGAATTATTTCTCTTTTCAAACCTTGTACCAATTAATAGCAATTAAGCTAGGTCAATGAAACCAGAAACAAAATTCGAAGATGGAATTGCATGTTTGTGTCACAATTTTGCCTGTAGTTCTCTGATAGAAATTTCTCGAACTGTAAATGTTAATTTACCTACTTAAATCAGGTTAGAAAGTTCTATTTCCATTTCAAGAACGTTTAATAGCACAGATCAAGAACACAATCAATCAGCTTGATTGACCGTCGCATTTCATAAATCAGAAAAGAATCTGGATAAGAATTTTTTTTTTTTAATATTTCATTCCTGATTTTTTTTTTTAAAAAGAAAGGCAATGCGCAGAAACTATATCAAGAAGCTCAGATCTATTAAAGTATAGAAAGTAATATGGCAGCTGAAAAGTTATTAGAAAATTCTCGATTACTAAAATCGTTTGCTTTCAAGAATTTAAAGTACATGATAACTTTTACAAAAATTATATATAAAATATGATGAATGATAATCTTTCATCAAATTATAATTTCGGAATGCTAAATTCTGGTACCATACGCTGTTGGAAAGGTTGTAACCATTTTAATTGACAAAGTATTAAGATATTTATGGAGCGTGCTTGCCTCTTATGATGGCTCCTTCAGATGTTCCAGATGGTTATCTCAAAAGGGTTAATCAACGCTTATTAATCTCAGAAATCATAATCCAGATATTCTGGAAATATGGACCAACCAGTTCTTACTGATTACATTTGGAATATTCGATTTCCATAGAATGCACGAATCTGAAATCGGAATGACTTGAGAGGACTTGGGCAAACGATTTTTTTTCCTGTTCTGATGCAACTAACAGATTCAGCTGTTTTGTTCCCATGGCAACATTTCGTGCGCAGTCTCGGTTTAATTAGATTGTGTCAAATTAGAATGTTCTACGCGGCAGCAATCTGTTTCCTTCATTAGTGTCAATTCTTCACTGGGTTGTCGGAAGTTGACAGGACCGATTTTAGAATTAGATTACTTTTCCCTTCTGAAAACCCCTGTCTGTGATGGTCGTATACCAACTGAATGACGTCAGACATAGCCAGGGGTCATATTCTGTGAGCGGTAATGGTGTTAGGCAAATTTAATCATCTTCTTTTGGAGAAAACAGAAAATAAGATTGTTATTCTTGAGATTAAGTCTTCCAAACCGAGAAAAAAAAACCACATTGATAAAGAGAATTAACTTTGTGAACTTACCAATGAACGAAGCATGTATACACCTTTCACAAAGATGTACTCATAAGTAGAAATGAATAAGAACAAAATGAGTTTCCAAAAATATATATGTTGACATAAGAATGTACAGCATAAAAATAAAAAATAAATTTTTAAAAAATTTTAAAAATGAAATCTACGGTCGCAAATTTCTAGTTATCATGTGAGAACATTATTATTAGTTAAGTGATTATTTGTATCAATTAGTTTAAAACATTAACCAGTTGAAACCGGTTTGAAAAAATTACGAGACCTCACTCTCTCTCTCTAATGATAATTTTTTAAACTTTCATTTTCAATTTTTCTAACTGGCAAACAAAAGCTTTGGAGCTCAACCGATTTTAAGATAAAAGATTAAAATGGAATCTGCTATGCATATTTCAATGTATCATGTCAGAGCATCATTTCATGAACGTCCAAGCACCACGTGCTCGCGCAAGTTAAATTGCACTTTTATTCATTTTAATCGTTTCACCGAATGAGTCACTTTAGTATTGCAAACGATCCAAAAAAACTTTGTCTCGCCTTTATTGTTTAAAAAAATTTCACATTTCCTATTTATTTCATTTCATATAATCACGAGCACAAAATGACATTTTTCTAGGTTTTATTTGCTGTAGTCATTAACTTATTTTTTTAAATCAGAGTTTTTGTGAATGCAATGGCAAAGCGTTATTAAAAGCTGATTTTTTGAGACGTTCGTGCAGATAGTAAAATTTTTATTTTTCGCCTACGGATTTTTGTTGACACCAAAATCCTCATTCCCAAAACAACATCATGTTCTATGATAAAAAGTATAAGTAATTTCAACTCTCTATTACTGGAAGCTATTGTATATATGGTAAAAACCAATAAACGTAATGTAGATTGATATTAAAATTATATTATAATATTTACAGTATTTTAAGCAATACAATTAGTAAGAATGCGCTTATAATATCATTAAAGAAAAAATATAAGTCGCGTTTTACAAAAGTGCTATTGTTAAAACTGAAAGAAAAATTTTAAAAAACACGCACAAACAAAAAAAAATTATAATCTGAGAGCAGGATTAATTATTTAAAAGTAAGAAATCGTAAACCAACTGGAAGATGACACCATTTCATAGAAATAACAAACAAAAAAGTAATTAATAATAAATTTAATTTAGTATCTCAAACAATACTACCGAAACAAACCTAATAAAAAAACATAATTTTATGAACGCGTGATTAATTATTAAAAAGTCAGAAATCGTAAACAAACTGGAACATGACGTCATTTTATAGAAACGGCAAACAAAAAGCAATTGATAATAAATTGATTTAAATATCTCAAACAATACTGGCAAATCAAACGTCATGGATTAGGTGACTCGCTATCTAACAATGAAAGAACGAATATTTCTTGTCTTCAAATTTCGGAGGCACCAAAACCTCCCAACAAAAACAACATCATGTTCTTACATAATAATATGACATTTTTTTATACCTCATACGTCTTCTTTGCTATCATATTTATATTTCAAAAAAGTTATTGCCACAATATTTTCTATTATTCCAAAGACTCGAATTTGTTCATAATATAAATAAATGGAAATCATTGTAAAAATCAAAAATTTCAAACTCGTTATTCTGATAAGTCTCTACATGTTAGATATTCCTGATTTCGAAAAACTAATTTTTGGAATAATTCGAAAAACCACATTTGGAATCTGTCTGTGAATAATACAATACAAAAACAAAATTAACTATACTAATGAAGTTAGTTAAATGGTCTTAATACTACGGCAACTTTTCAGCTCAGCAATAAGCTCTGAAAAAATTGATTGAAATGCAATATTTTAAAAAAAAACTTTATCTCTAAAGAACTCAAAATTCACAACTGCGGTTATCTGAATTGTATTAAAAAATTGTCGATGTATTTTTCAAAACTTCTAATAAAGACAGAAATATTCTAATAAAAGATATGTATTAAATCAGATGTGTTTTCGAGACAACATGCAAATGAAATTGAAATGCAGCTAATGGGATAAAACAAAAATAATAAAAAACAAAATAAAATCTGCGATCGCAAATTTCACGTATATTAAAAAAGTATATGTTTTGAAGAAGAATGCGTAATAATAAAGCAGTACTGGCAAAAGCAGATGAACCTTTTAAAAACGTATCTGCTGTTCAAAAGGCATACATAATAATAATGGAATGCTGGTAAAAATATTTTTGCCCGTAAATTTCGGAGACATTAAAACCTCCCAACTCAAACGGCATCATGTTCTCGCATGATAACAGGGGAGAAAAATGAATCTTGGATCAGAGTGAAAAAAAAAAAAAAAAAAAAAAAGGAGGCTATATATCTAAATTTATCTGAACTATCGAAAATTCAATTCAGACAAAATGTGTAAGGAAGAAAGAAATTGCCTTCTAATGAATCAATCTGCTCTTCGTCACGAGTGAATTTTGATATTTTTCAGAACTATGAAATGTGCAGCCTTCTTGTTTGTCGATTTTAATGATTCCTTTCCATTCTTTTTTGTTTATTGATTTATAACAAAAGTCAGAGCAATACATTTAATAGTTGATTTTCTGTCTATCCGTAGGCAAGTGAATGCGATTACAACACGTAACAAGTTAACTAAATGAAATTTTGCATAAACACCAAAATGGAAAAATCATATTCAAATTTTGAAAACAAACAAAATCGTTCATTGGAAAGTTTACGAATTACATACATCCTCCTTTATATTTTACGGCGAATTGGCTGCATTATGAATGTAAGAAAAAGATAATAAAAGAACAATCTTTCATATTTCAAACTTAAATTTTTTTTAAAAAAAATATTGATGAAATATTTAAGATAGGTGTACATAAATTCAGAAATGTGTAAATAAAGAAGATAAGGTGTCCATAAATTCAGAAATCCGTTAGATTTTAAATTTTATAACTTTAAAGGAGCAATTCTTTTATATATATATATTTTCGGGTGTCTCGGAAGCGGCTCTAACGATTTGGATTACATTTTATTTTGTTACGATAGCTACACGATGTTGGCAGGCATATAGAATATCAGTTTGGGTTAGTTATATGAATGTTCCATAACAAAGCAGCACTAGGGCTATTTAGGGACGGACCTAGCAATTTTGAATACGGTCAGATGACGAGGACGACACCAGAACTGGAACCCCTTCTCCACACCAGTGGCAGGATGTTCGGTTCTGACGGATTGAAAGTGCAATAGACCCTCTTACTAGACGGATCTTCGGGGGAATCGAGTCTCAAACCTGAAACCCCACGGTTCACGAGTCGAGAACTTACCACCAGGCCACGGCGGCTCTTTTGGAATGCCAGACAACATCATGGTGATACTGTATTATATCTTGTGCTAAAAGGGCTCTCTGTCAACTGCCGTATAAGATGCAAATTGCGTTAAACAGAGGGCCGGGATGGCCTGGTTGGTAGAGCGTTGGACTCCTGCTCCTTAGGTTACGGGTTCGAAACTCACCTAACAAAAGATTCCCCGAGTGTATGGCTGCTGGCGTTCGTTAAATCTGTTCGTGGTCACAAAGTCCTCCATGTCGAGAATAATACCACTGGGGATACTGGGTAAGAGGTGATTGTTCTAAGTCCAAATTACGATCTGAGATGAATGAATGAATTTGCATGTATGAAGTCCGCCCCCTAAAAAGGGTTGTGACGTGTGAGTAGCTAAGTCGTACTCTTGGTCCTAGATGGCGCTTTTTATAAAAACAAAGAGACACATTTCTTAGGCTTAAAATATGCTGATTGTATCAGCGTGGGCTTGCCCACGGCAAGTGCCAATAGTCACAACACAGCAACACGTTAAACAGAAAATATCCTTTCTTAGTAAATCGAGGAAAAATTCTAAAATACAAAATTATTAGACACTATTCTTCTTGAATGATCCAACGGGAAACAAAGAAACTTGAAGGAATAAAACTATCATCACTTCCATCACGTAATCCAAATCTTGCTCTATTAGCCCATCTCACGTTTCAATTCAAGGCATCTTTTTTTATATATATATGTAATTTTTCGAATAATAAATATTGTAATACCATCAAGAAACTTGACCTCCAGATTTTGATGGATGACTTCGTTTCAGACTCCCCTTAATACAACCTCCCCCGCTGTATTTTTGGTAATAATTCTGTTTGTGAGAACAATATTTAAAACACGCTTAAAATTAGATGATTGAAATTTGGAACATGGAAATTATGACCAAATTTGTAGATTTACAGGAAATCTGTCTGTTTAATTACATGTGAATTCGATAACTACAAAACGCAAAAAAAAATAAGTAAACATAATTTGGTACACAGATTTAATATCTAATACAAAAACACTTATTAAATTTAATTTGACGGTTTGTACTTTTGCATACATGTTGTTGTTTCTTATGGCACTTGCCATGGACAAGCTCGCTGAGGTAGCGATTTAAGCCTATCAGTGTCTCTTGTTTTGTTGCAGCGCTAACTAGGGCCAAGAGTATGACTTTTGCTACTCATTCATCACATTCACTTCCACGGCCCCTTTTTACAGGACACATTCATACACCTTACAGATGAAACGTAGAATAACCATACCCAAACCCGGGACGCCCAGATCACAAGGAAAATGCGCTACCCCTATACCAGGACGCTGGCTTGTATACAATTAAATTCAATGATTCAAGTCATTAAAACTCGGTATGTTATGACTATAATTTCTTGTCAAATTTTGGTGTCCATCGGCTGGCAAAAAATATATATATACGAGGCATATTCGGAAAGTAAGTACCGTTTTTTAATAAATAGAACAAAACATTTTTTTTTCAAACAAATTTTATTATTACATGAAAGACCAAACCTTAAACTATTTTTCTACGTAGTTTCCACCAATGTTCAAACACTTGTCGTAGCGAGTGACGAGTTTTCCTATGCCTTCCTCGTAGAAACTTGCCGCCAACGATGATAAACACGACTAATTTGTCAACAACAATTTCGTACAACACAGTACGTGAAATTTGTGGAAATTCGTCTGAAAGTATCGTTATTGTGAATCGTCTGTTCTCTTTGATTTTTTCATCAACTTTCCGTATCAGATCGTCATTGACAAGAGAACGCCGACCACTCCGAGCCTCATCGTGAACATTTTTTCGACCTTCATTAAACATTCTAACCCACTTCCGCACCATTCCATCACTCATCGCGTTTTCACCATACACTTCTTTAATTTCACGGTAAATTTCAGCCGGTTTCACATTTTTTGCGTTTAAAAAACGGATAACAGAGCGAATCTCACAGTCAGCGGGATCAGTAATTGTCTTAAACATTTTAAACAAGCACAGCGAACTGGAAACACAACTTACAGCGTCCAAAATGGCGTCAGTTGAGAGTCAGTGAACAAGGAAGACTAGTGCGCATGCGCAGAACGCCGATCGCAGTGCTGCAGCGGCAGTATAATGAAACGGTACTTACTTTCCGAATATGCCTCGTACATTGAAATATGCATAGCATATTTCATTTGAATCTTTTTTTTTTATTTTTAACTTTTGCAAGTAGGCAATAATTCTGATTCTTATGCCACGTGCATTAGGGTTTTACGAGTATATAAATTTTATACTGAAATTATTATTTTTTAAATCCTAATCTTTAGGTAAAATTATTGGATTATGTGCAGCAGTTATCCATAACGAAGATATAGCGTTCGCAGGAGCATTTTGTGTTTTGGAAGATTACAGACACTTAGACGTTGGAAATAAAGTAAGTCAACCATAAGTACAAAGAGAGAGAGAGTGTAATTATAAGATGTTAAGCAACTTCATTTTACTAAAACTGAAATAGATACCTTATTTCATGAATATAAAAAGTGAACTATGTTGTAACTCCTGGTGTCTATTAAAATGTACATTTCTTTTGTTACACTCCGATTTGGAGTGGATTAAAACAATTATATAATGGATATATTAAATTTAAAGGAGTTTGAAGATAGGACCACTCTGGCAAGATGTCATGTACCTTTGGGTATTCTCAAGAAACAAAAAGCAACGCTATTTTCTTTTCACATAAACCCAAAAGATTTACAACCCGTACTCCTTGTTTTTCAAGCAAAAATCAAAACAAAATCCGAAGTCATCCAATGTTTGTTTTGAATTGTTAATGCATAAAATCTAGATAAAGTATTGTGTAATGACTTGATCCTATCCTATCAAATAGGAGGGTAGCTTTTAAAGACAAATTCTTTATTTACAACCTTATATACATAAAAACAACTCGTTCTCATCTAGGTTAATATGATTGATAACATTTACATCTCAGTTGAAAGTTCTACATGAATAGTCCCTCGATTAATTTCAGAGAAACAACCTCACAAGAAAAGCTAACAGGCTGTTAGACTACTGCAGGGGTAGCTCAAGAGATCCACAGATAATCATCGGGCGGATCTTAAATCAGAAGCTCGAGCTACAAGCTTCTTTTCTTTCAAAGCACAATCCTCCGAAGTCCTCGAAATTAAGCAGTTTTCCCTCTCTAAAATCTTACATTTTATCTTCTTTCAAAACTCCGCCTCTCATTTTCCCATTGGCGCACTTGAAATCCTGGTTAACCAATAATTATTCAGAATTATCCTCAGTGGTCTCTAGTTGACCGTGGGAATGTCCGTTAATGATCCACCCTCGTAGTTGACCCTCCACAATAAAGAAATAACTATATCTGAAGGTTTTGACACTCGCCCTCTTTTAAGAAACGATTTATTTCTTTGAAATGACTGAAACTGCAAGGTATGGTTCATTATCTAGACTCAACTCTAAGTCCAAATGATCCCATTAAAGGGTAAGAATCTCCTATCTGGAGCCATTACAAAGAGAAAGGGTCATAGAGTTTACCCCCAGCTGACGATGAAACAGGTGCCTCTTAGCGACGGAATCTACAATAGGCTAATAATCATAGGTTTCTTATAAGTATTTATTCTTAAATATATAAGCAGCCTTAGAAGTCTTTTAATTTGCTCTCATTTTTCTGAAATCTTTTTGATTTTCAAAACTGTTATGAATACAAAATTAATTTCTTCAATTATTATAAACTAAATTTTCTTTTAAATAAAACGAATTGATTCCTTTATTTTGCGTCCCCTAGTTAATGCATACTGGACACGATGCTTCTCAGCTACACCATATTCATGCCAATACGAGGAACCCAGCCCTTACTTCTCTGGTCTTTATATATTTTTAATAGCTACTCCTTATTCCATTTTTAATTATAGGCTGAGAATATCTACTGTGTACATTTTTAGTTCTTGTCCCAGGATTTGCAATTTCATTTGCCTAGATTATTACTTAAAAATAAAAAAAATAGTTGGAATATGTTGTTAGAATTATAAAAATTCAGAATAGTTCGTGAATGATCCACCTAGCCGAAAGAGGGCGGAAATGTTAGGGGGTTTAAATTTTCATTTCGATATAATTTTCTTAATATTGAAGATAAAAATAAATCTAATTAGGCAAATCATCGCCTTATTAAGAAGAACAACTTTTGCATTTAAAATTGTTCAATATATTTAAATTGAAGGGCTAAAAAGGAATTTTAACCCTAATATTCAGTGCTTCTAACATCAACAAATAGTAACTTAGATGTAAAGAAATCTGCTTTTTTTTAAAGGGATTTTTTTAAGTTGTTGGGAAAACAAAATCAAATATATATATTTATCGTCTTTCTTAAACCTATTTCCACCTCAAATAATAGCTCATATTATTCTGCTCAATGTTTAGACAACCGATTTCTTCCTTTACAAAAAAAAAGCACCTATTTCAATCATTGTTTGCATTTAATACAGCGCCGGCAAGAAAAAATGATTTATTGCTTGATTTACTGTTTTTTACGTTTGATGACTGCAAACGCTTAGAATTATTATATCGTAAATTAGATCGCTTATTTATATGATGATAACCTTAAATCACATCTAAAGAGGTTTACGAAATTTTGCCTGCCCTAAAAATGATATTTTTTTATCGTATGTTCTAATAAATTTACCAATATATTATTAACCGTTAGCCAACTGTAAATAATATTTATAAAAAAAACACTATTAAAATGTGATCTTTGGATTGATGGTTAAGGCATAATAAACAGACGTCGAATATATTGTTACAAGCGGGCGAACGCTCGCCGGAGGTGAAAACGTTGGCGGCGCGTCACAATTTTGTACACCCAAAATATAAAAACGTAACAATATATTTTGGGTGTACAAAAGTACACAAATACAAATAGGCTTATATTATTCATTTTCTCACCCTCTAATAAAAAATATACCACAAAATCACTATCAAATTTCTTACTTGGAATTTTGGCGTTTGTATGCTTTTGAAAGTATGGTTTGACAAACGGCTTAGATAAAACCTTTAGCAGATTTTATTTCAAATTTGTTTATTGGTATTTTCATTTCTGATGTTAAATATGTATATTAAAGTTTCGTTTTTGTTTCAAATCTTATCCTCTATACTTTGCATTTATAATTGAATTCATGTATGGGCTGTCGGAAAGACAGGCATCCTCTGAATAGATCTTGATCAAAAATTGATTAAAATAAGCATATTTAATGTAATGTTCACACTCGGCAAGTAGGTAGCGGATGCGTAGAAAGGGACACCTTTATGCTCGTCACAATTCCATATGATATATTCAGACATTCCCTGCTTGGCTATAAATTGCCGTTTTGGCTTCTCTGAATTTTTCTTTTTCACTACATATCGTAATAAAATGATGGATATTTACACATAGACAAGAGACAAAATTTAAAAAAAAGGTCAAATTTTCAAAATTTAAAAAGTTGTGGGAAAAAAATTGCAAGTAAAATGAAAAAGAAATGCAACCTTGCATCATAAAAAGAAGGAAAAAATGTCGAAATTAATATAAGTGTAGTAAGTGAAGGTCGCGGTACGAACCTGCGACGTTTGGGTTTGTAGTCGAGTAATATACCGATCGAGCAAAAGAGACCCTTCAGCTCGAAGGATATTATCTGGCTTATAAGGATGACGCTACAGTACTCCCCTACCAGTGAGTCGGACGAGAGACGAATGATTTTGAAAGCGCCAGGCGTATGGTGAGCATGCGAGTTCGTTGGTGTGTCGAATTAGCAACGGCTTAAGAGACGGCTTTGATGCGTTGAGTTAGCGACGGCTTTGTTGGCTGGTAGATGGGGCCACGACTTTGCGGAAGGTTACGTTGTCAAGGTCACCAATGTAGCGATTGAAGGTCGAGGTACGAACCTGCGACGTTTGGGCCTGTAGCCGAGTAATATACTGATCGAGCAAAAGGGACCCTTCAGCTCGAAGGATATTATCTGGCTTATAAAACTGACGCTACATAAGATAAGTTATCAACTTTTTTCCTGCCAAAAAATCGCCAAATTCTATAAATGCATGCTAAGTGAAAAAAAAAACGATGCAGAGGTTTGTAGTTGGTGCGTCAGGACAGTTACTTGCCATCGACACCACATCCTTAAAAACTGTATTGTTCGAATGAGGATACGATAAATAATTATATAATATTAAAGATGCGTCAAGAATTTCTATGACTATTATATTTGTAGGTTATCTTTCATAATTTAGGAACGCGCCTTCTAAGTTTTCAATATCATGAGATCCTTAATAAATGATTCATTTATATATTAATTTACAGACTCTTTTTCAAAATTATTAATTTTCTTTTTATATTTGATTGAATGTTATTTTATTCTTATAATATAAATGTCTATAATATAGTTCGTTCAGTTATTTCAATCTTATCTTCGGAATCAATTTTTTAAGAAATAAATTGCCCTTTTCAGTTAATAACTGTAAACCAGCATTTAATGAATCATAATTTATATATTCTGCTTCCAATTAAGTATTAATTTTAGTAATTAATTTGGTTAAATATTATCTTAAAGTACTTGATCTTCATTCGAAGTATTTTTAAGCCTATTACTTTTACTTATCTAATTGTATGAAGTTATTTTTCAAAAGACTTAACTTTATTAAATTCTTCCAAAGTTAAGTTGTTTTATTAGACCAACATGCTAAAAATTTCAAAGTCCTTTTCTTGGGACTCAGCATCTATTTTTGGAAAAATTAATTAAATTAAGAATCAAAAAGTACACAGCAGTTCCTTTAAATAAAACAAAAAATGGTGATAAAATTATATTTATAATTCGTCTAAAAATAAATGTAACTTGTAAGCTAAGATTAAATTAGTCTTAACTCTTACAGGTTATGTTTGTAACATGCCAAACACTTAAAAATTATTCGACTTCAAAAATCATGCCGAAATTCCACCAACTTGGATGGATCCTAGACATGATGACAAATGCGATAGAAAATTGTCACAACTAAATCTGGGGAAATTTCCTTCCGAAATAATTTAACTATGGATACGTTGTCTTTATCTTAAGTATAAACACATAAATTATAAAGGCGGGGAAGAAAAATTTATATTAAAAAATCTTCCCGTATTATCATAATGCTATCCACCTTTTGCTGTCATTTTTTATACTAGAAAGTCAAAATTTGAGAAATCTAATTAATACTTAGCTAATTAATTTATTAGTATAAATTATTATTAGAAGACATTTAAACATACATATAAAGAAAAACAACTACACATTTTCTACAGTTAAAAATTATAGTCAATTTTTAATAATTATTAAATGAAAATAATAAAAAAATAATTTATCTCACTAGAAATATTTTATTATAATTTTAAACTATTACTGAAAAATTCCATTCTGCATCTTGAAATAGAACAATTTAAATATTCTTGAGATAACTCTGATTGAAAAATAAATTCAAAGACAATTGAATTACATTTTATTATTAACAAAATCAATACAAGAAATATAAATTATCAATAAAAATACTACTAAATATTTTTTCATAATCTTCATTCTATAATTATATATATTTTATAAATATAAATGCTCTTCTCATTTTACAGCTCATAATTCAAAATTTCAAACATGTAGGGGATAGGAACACGGGTCTCAATTGCACAACTGACAAAGTAATGATTTACAGGAATAGAGGATTCAAAATTTTCGAGGAATCCTGGTCAATCCCAGAGTATGAGTACCTAGGTCCTCTTCACACTGAGGTATTATCAGACATCCTTCCAGCAGAAGTTGAACTGAAAACATTCGAAGACTCATACCTCGAAGCCATATACGCCTACGACCGTATGTTGGTAGGCTACGACCGAAGGGAAATAGTGAAAGCAAATTGCAAAGAACCCAGCTCAAAGACTTTAATCGCTTTTAAAAGAGGCATTTGTGTTGGCTATGGTTGTGTGAAGATAAATATCTTTCATGCCGCTCATGTGGGACCGCTGTACTGCAACGATCAGAATGTTGGAGAAGTGATGTTCAAGCGGCTTCTCGAACAGATGCCGGAAGCAAAGGGATTGGCTATGAGCACCATGAGTAATAATCTCATTGCGAATGGGTGTGCGAAAAGAATGGGGATTCCAATTCACCAGAATTTGTTTAGGCTTTATACTAAAGAAAAAATATTTGTGAATACAAGCAAAATATTTGCGCATTTTGACGTGGAATTTTCACCATTTTAATTAATTAAAAATGTATGTTTATAAGAAAGATAATTTTTTAAATGAATATATACTCATTTTTAATGATGCTTTTTAATAGGATTTTTATCTAATTAGGATATGTGTGAAATACAAATAATTTGTACACTTTAATGTGAATCATCGTGCGCTTTTAGAAATAGAAAATATTTTTTTAAATAATATTTTTTTAATAAAATAATTACCTTTTTTAATATGACTCTTCATTTCTTAAATAATAGTTTTGTGTGTGGTTTTTATCTAAAGTGAAAAATATATATAACAAATTTTGATCATTTTTTTCATTTTGATGTTGATGTTTCATAATTTTAATAAATATAATTTTATATGCATATATTTTTTATAAAATATAAATCTGATTTTTTAATTTTGGTAAAACTAAGTATCATATTTTGTGTAAAATAACATTTGTCATATAAAACACGTATAGTATGTAATTTTATACTAATTTGTCCATCTTTAAATCATGTTATCGGTTATTCACTTCGTTATTTACTAATTTTTATGTACACTTTTAAGATTCTTATTACATTTCTATAATAAACGTAATGTGTTTTCGGGAAGAGAAAATTTATTTAATAAAATCTATATGTTTGTTCATTTTAAGGATGATACTCCATCATTTTAGTAAATCATGTATTTACTGAAATTGTTTGTGATTTTTTTACCAAATGTAATTCTATTATCCTTAATTCAATAAAAAATACTATACTATTCCTTATACAATGTTATATACAATATATATTCAGGGTCTGATACAAAAATGGAGCAAGATTTTATTTCTCTAAACACTGCATTTTGGTATATAAGTTATAATTAAGACATATGCAACTTGTAATTTTAAATAAGATGGAAAATTAATTGAAAATTACTATAATTCTTCGGAGATTAATCTCAAAATTTTAAAAAATAAAGGTTTAGGTCCTCCATAAAGCAAAAATGAGATTAAGTAAAGGAGTTAAGTTAAGTAAGTAAAATGCGTTACTTACATTCATATTTCTCTTAATTTAATTATTCTCTTACCTTCACAATCAAAGTTTCATGTTTCTAGCAACAAATTTTGGCGAGATAAAGTAATTTCTAAATATAAAACGGCTAACCATAAACTCAGATAATAAGCATTTGTTTTAGAAATATGATAATATTAAATTCAGAAAAATTATCATAGGCAAATTTTTGTGTAGTAATACATCCACCAATCATGTTGGTTTGAAAGAAATTTACTAATCATGCACAATGGTGTTCACTTTAATGAATCTATAGTTTCATGCTCAACTTTATATGGATGAGAAGAGAAGACTTAAGAAATTCGACATTCCAGATATCCCAGTAAAAAGGCTGGTTTACTGAGGACGTAAATAATATTCTTTGTTTACAACTGTGCACTTTCTAAAAGAAATATTTGTGTGTAAATAAAAAACTTCTGGAAGTGCTGACGTTTTACTTAGTATGTAATCATATTTATTAAAGGAATAGTAAAAGAATAAATTTTTTTAGATGCCTAGAAAGATTACTTATTGAACGGTTTATCAATAACAAACTACAGAGTCAAATCTATATGAGCGGCAATAATTTCTCATAGAGATTACTTTTGGTTTATCAATAACAAACTACAGGGTCAAAGCAATCTAAGCGGTAATAATTTCTCATAGAGATGACTCTTGGTTTGTCAATCACAAACTAAAGGTTCATAGTAGTATGAGTGGCAATAATTTCTCATGGAGATGACTCTATATTTATCAGTAACAAACTACAGGGTCAAAGCAATATAAGCGGCAATAATTTCTCATAGAGATGACTTTGGTTTACTTTAAGAGATATAACAAGACAGCAGAAGGTATAGTCAAAGATAAACATAAAAATGTAAAGATATTTGAAAATCTTGGTGATTGCACTATTGGATATTGAAAATCTTGGTGATAATTCATCTAAAGATATAATCTCCTCATGGGATGAATAGAATTAGGGTGGAGGGGAATCAACCAAGTAAATTGAAGAGATAAATAAATTTAATAAATAAAATACTTTACGAACATATTTAAAAAGGGTTTTTCAGAAAGAAGAGCGTTGTATTTAAAAGTACATGCATAATTAATTTCTGCATTCCATTTTTTTTCTACAAAAGCATTTTTTAAAGTAAGAAATTCAAAAACGAATTACATTTGAATTTTTGTATTTTAATGAGAAATAAAATATTTTTCGGCAAATATAGGCTGTCTCATATCAAACTTAGATCTAAAATCATCAAAAATAATTCAGTTTTTTGCAAATTGTTATGTTTTATTTGAGGAATGATCCCAAATTGAAGTTGTTTGGTTAAAGCTAAGAGGATTGGTTTTTGTTTTCGTGATAGTGCATGCACATGCCCACTATGTAAGCCAAATTTATTTTGTTATTAATTATATATGGATTAGAGATTCTCAAAAATAAAAAAAGGTATCTGTGGCTCTTGAGATTAATAGTCGATATGATGCGGCCGATTTATGTGCCAATCCATGTTTCACAAGTGTCCAGTTATGAAAATGTAGGTCTCAGTTATCAGTATAGATTATGCTTTTGTGCTAAGTGAGTTGCGTTGCAATAGCGGATCGGTCAAGTAACCAACAATATAGAAAGACGAATTCAGCTGAAAAAGACAATATTTTCATTGATTTATCTGATAACTTGCAGCTTTTCGAAACGGTTTTTGTTTTGTTTCTACGACTTTTAAGAAGAGGAAAAACGAAAAAATTTAATAAATCTTGAAGATTTACAAAGAAACCGAAAGTCTCTAATTTAACATGGAGGAGAACGATTAGAAAAAGTTTTACAATAATTTGGTTTAATAGAATTGCTATTTATAATGGCACCGAGAATTTGAAAAATATTTAGTCAGCTATCATAACTTTTTATCATTGATACTTCGATCCTCAATACTTAAATTTAGTGTATGGGCAGTGTCCATAAAGCATAGAGAGCTGGTGCAAATACCAAAAACACATAGCAATATCTTCAACTAAAAATACAAAAAATATTGATTGTTCTAACTAATAATTTGGTAAACAAAGGAGAGTCGGTGAATTTTGAGCTTTGCGCCCAAAAATTATTTGAAAAATGGCTTCATTGGAAAAAAAATGAGTCATCGAATGGAGTTATTTTATCGATAATTCCATTTGAAATTTTTATTTAGTTGACTGCTCTTTATTTGGGAGTTTATATCGCAGTGATTCAATTCAATATTAAATTTTCTGCATTACTTACAGTCCTAGACGTAATGAATATTTCTGCAGGATATTTGTGAAGAAATTTGAATTATTCACTGCTCTAAAATGATGAAATGTAAAAGCAACTTATTTATCTTGCTAAAGAGCTCAGGAAAACACAGATCCATAAAAACATTAAGTTCTGCTGTAAGATAAGAAGTAATTGTAAAAGGGGATGAGTTTTAACGAAAAATACTACTACAAATAGCGAAATACATGTTTTTTATTATATGTAAATATTTATTTGCATTTTTCTCAAAATTTCTTGAGATTTTTTTTAAACAAGCTGTCAAATTTCGAAAGCAATTTATGCTAGCAATTTTACTTATTACTTCAATAACTCATTTTTACCATAATAATAATCAGATTAGCGATGGAAGAGGGTATTATAATTATTGTTATTATAATTTGAGGTAGAGAGTGCGTCTTAAGTAATCTCTCTTTATTTTTGTAATTTTTCACAATTAAACTGAATTAAATTCCAATTTATATTACTGAATTCTAGTTTATATACTAAATGAGAAAAGTTAAACTTTCAGAAATTATTAAATATGGATTATTAAATTATTAAAATATCCATTTAGTAAATATGGATTCGATTAATTAAGTTGATTGTAGTTAAACTTACGTTAGAAAGGTAAAATGCGTTTCATGATTCAATTGTGTGGAATACAGATTTGGAATGATTTATCCACGATCCAATATTGTTAGAGAGAACATAATTGTGTGTCTTGTACGTATTCGATTCATTTCTTATTTAAATAACCCTCAGGATGGCAAGTCCCATTTCATCATAATATTAATAAAAACGTAACAATTTGATTTAATCTATATTATAGACATTATGAATCAGTAAATTTACTTAACTTTCTCCGTGTAAACTGTGCAGATGGTAGTCAGAATCTTCTTTAACTACTTTTGAATTTATATGATTAAATATTTAGGGAATCATAAGAAGTTCTGGTGTAATAATCTTTTGTTGAAAAAATTTGTAAAATTATATTTTTAAGAAACAATTTAGTAATTTATGAAAAAAAAAATCTTTAAAAAATTACTTTTTTTAAAATATTGAAGTCATTAAAAGTCATTTCTTTACAGCGAATTTTCAAAAGATATTATAAAAATAATTATTTTAAGAAATTATCAACCTTTTTAAAATTAATTCAAATTTCAAAAACATATATATATTGGAAAGTATATGTTTCCTGTTTACAAAGTATATTAGTACGAATATTCAGGATTACTCTGACCATAGAATGTCATCAAATACTTAGATTCCCAAGCATTTAAACTTGTTTTCTGATATTGAATGTTATTATAGATTGCCATAAATAAGTTTTTCTATATTTCAAATATGGTACAGTACATAGAATTTTCCACTCTATTCTCCACTTATGATTTCTCGTCCTTTATTCTCATAAAAAATATTCAATTTATGAATCAATAATATAACGTGGTGGATTTTATATATAAAAGATATATAAAAGCCATTACCTAATATTATTGATAGAGAATAGTTAGATTGATATTATTTTATCTTTCTACGTAAGCAGAGTTTATTTTTATAAACCTTGCTTGTGTAGCCTTATAAACTTTTTGTTATTATTAAAAGAATATAACTTTCAAACCTTGATTGTCAATCGAAATGATGTGCTATTATCATAATTTGAATTAGAAACTCCAATAATTATTTTAGCGATCACGTTATATATTTTTATAATGATATTTTGTAATCATAATGAATTGCCGTGATTTATTTAAGAAGCTTATTTTGAATGTTTTAAGGCTAAACAAATATTAGATGAAAAAGGAACATAAACTGTCGTCTGTATTTGTTGTGAAGAATCGTGTTTGAAAAGTAATTTCATTTTTATGACTACATCCGGAAACTTCTTCACTGACAATTGATTTATATTTGTATGTTTAACGGAATGCTTATCTTTTATAACCATTCCCTTTCAATTCTGTTTTCAGCTGGTAAAATTATTCAGATAACGACAAAATAGTTTACTTCTTAAAATATCTCAGCCATTTCTCTATATTTATTCGAAAAGAATTCCCTGTTGTCAATTAATTTTGATTTTTTAATGCAAATAATTTGGTTATCTTCAAACATAGAAAGATGACGCTGTGCTTTAAAGGAATTTTTCACTTTTTAAATGAATGGAATAAATAGTTTTAAGATAAATATTTTAGAAAATTAGTTAAACATTAGTAGAATAAGAACTATTTAAAAATCGTTTTTTAAATACTGTCTCATAAACTAGATGATATTTTTTACTAGGAATTTATGAATATATGAATCTCCTTAAATTTCAAAAGTGAAAGCTCATTAATTCACTTTTATAAACTCAATTACAATGAGTTCTTAGGAGTTGAGTTTGAATTTTTCTTGTCTCTTTCACAAACCATATTTTTCATTTCTTTTTCGAATTTCGATGTGAATTTACAAAATTATTTTTATTGCAATTTTTCAAAATTGCATACTATAATATTTGTTAAGCCTGTTTTTATTCATGTCCATTAAGTTCTAATTACAGTGCTTGTTAGATTCTTTTTATGGTGATAAATATTGCTTGGTTTTTAATTCTCATTTCATATAATATTAAATATTTCATTTCAATTTTATTTTGTGTATTGAAATAAAAATAAAATAAATTACTTAGGTTTTTTTCCATATTTATAATTTTTATTATAATTACTTTAGCTACAACTGCAAATTAGGCTAATTTTAGAGTGACTTGTAACAAAATTGTTTGATCATATTTTTTAGCAATAACATCAAATAATTTATGATTTATCTTTTGTAAATAAGTAAATTATCTTCAAACAAAGGATGCCGTTTTAATTTAAGTCATTTTTTACTTTTAATTTCGCAAAATAAATAATTTTAAACTATATATCTTAAAAAGTTTACTAATATTTATAAATCCCCTGACTGCTTAACAAATCGATATTTCACATTTAGTGTCATGAATTTTGTTTTGTTTCTTTATTATGAAAATAAATTTAAAAATAAGTATTATTATTATTTAAGTTTAAAAAACTACAAACTCATGAATTCGCTTTAAAAATTAAGCTACAAAGAGTTTATATAAGTGAAAAATGAATTTTCTTGACTCTTTCTCAAAACATGTTTTTCTTCTTTCAAGTTTCGATATAAATTTATAAAATTCTTATTTATGAAATTTAATATTATAATCATTAGAAATATAATAATTACCTGTAATTTCCTATTATGCTAATTTTAGAATTTCTTTATGCAAAAATCTTTTTTTTCTGAGCGTACAAACGTATACTTATGACTTGTGTAATGTATATAAACGACTGACTTATAAACGTATAGTCAACGCTCCACACTTATTTCATTTGCTGATACAATTAATTATTTTAGGATATAATTGTCTCATGCTATTTTATAAAAAAACTATTTGTTTTGTTTAGATAAACTAAATTATACAGTTCATATAATATTTGTCTGCCAAAATTACCTATGATTTTAATTGATTTTTGAATGATTTTTGCTGCCGATAACATCACAATTTTCTTAAAAGGATGAAATGAGAGGGGTTTTTTTGTCTAATTTCTTGATTTTTTAATCTAAATTTTGTATCTCATTTTGTATAAATTACATGAGCATTTTTTTATCCTTCTATGTACGTATATAAACTATGTATTTTTTCTGTTGTCAGCATACCTTTTTCTTAAATATTGAAAATTCTGCATGAATGACTTTGGAATCAGAGGATTAAAGACTATACAATGCACAATTTATGTGAATTGTTATTTATGCCAATGCAATATCTTCTCGGCTTTCTTTTTATTTTTGATACCCAAAATCAGATTTTAACTATATTTTTGTCATGAATTTGAAACTCTATCTTTCCTAATATCAATTATTGTACAAGGTGTAATCGATATTTAGCAAATCAAGTGACGTGGACGTTTATGAAAGAGCCACAAAATTGAGAGATTCATCTAAATATACTTCTCTTACAGTAACGAAATACAAAAATTCGGTTCTCTAACTTAACTTCTTCCGCTTAGTAGCACGATGATCTTGACTTCAAAAAAGATAAACCTCCTATAAACACAAAGAAAGATTTACACTAACTATTTTTTGGTCTAATTCTTTGCAAACTTTAAGTTTATTTAGTGGTATTTAATAGATAATGAGTTAAAAATACTGTTCTTATTTCAATCAATATCTGTGTAACTTTTCTAACAGATTAAATATAAATCGACACGATTTCTTATAAAATTTATCAATGTTTGATTGAACGATTTTGTCATATCTGTCGATAAATCGTAAGCGTCATGATGTGTTCGCGCATACTGATAAACAGTTGAAACCCATTTTATAAAATCTTATTTTTAATTATTAAGAGTGTATTTAAATTTTATTCAAACATGAGGTTCTTGGTTGAAATAAAATTAATATATTGGTCTTAGAAGCTTTATTTTACCGATATTCAGCCATCATATTATTAGGATGCGATGGTATGAGAACAAATGTAGGAATATAAATGTTGTTGATGACTGAAAACAAACTATTTCCGTATCTGAATTTAAATGCAATACATTTGTTCATTATTTATTGTTTTTGGAATAATTTTACATATTACCAGGGCCATAATGTCTGAAATATTACAAATATTTTTAGATATTATGAAATGCAATTAAGGAATTATTGTTTTATTAATCAAAAGGAAGGGATGCAGATTATTCTTAAATAACTCAGTTGTGGTGATTGTAGAATTTTATCACAGCACCCGTTTTATCTATATTTTATTTCGTTGGATTTGCGTTTTGAAACTTTAAAAAAATGATATTTTTTAACCATTGTTATATATACTGTGATTTTTAATTATAATAGAAAGCACTGAAATTGTTTATCGTTATATTAATAACCTTTCCTGATATTTGCTTCTGTTTTAAGGAAAATGTCATAGAAATTCTTAAATTTTCCATTTGTCTTTGATTGTTAATGGCTCAGTTTCGGATTCTAACTAAATAATTATCCTTAAACTGTTCTATTGTACATTTACGTGACATAGAAAATAATTCTTAAACAATATTAGGACTTTTAATGATAATGATGATATTGAGATTTTTAATAAGGCAATTATTATCATCGTTTGCGTTATCATTTCCACTGAGAAAAATAAGAATTGGCATCGAAATAGCACATTAAAGACGCTCCACTACGATGCTATTGATATATGAAGTTATATATGAATATATCTAATTTATATAAGAATATTGTAAATTAATTTGATTTAATATGAATCAGTGTCATAATCTACAAATTAGAATAGAACGCATAAATAAAAATTATATATTCTTTAAAAGGAATATTCTTGTAGAAAGCAAAAATTCTCTCTGAATATTTTTAGAGTCATAAATAAAATCATATTTATTTTCTTCATATAAAAAGTACACAAAATCAGTTTTAAAAACCCGTAGTAGTAAATATAGATAGAAATGGGAGTTCAGTTGTGTAATGCATTGCAAGAGTGGATTGTGTCTCTGTGTTATGCTTTTAAGTAAGCTAGACTGATAAATTGCTGGTCATATTGCTTTTATAGAGTGTTAACAAAAGAATAGCTCAAATGAGAAAAGCACACTATGTTTAAAAATGATGATATTTATACAAATTATAAAGTTATCCGCTAGATTTCATCGCCTCAACATTTTGTAAATATGGAAAAATGGTAAACTGCATAAAGTGGTTTTTATAAAAAATGTTTGAAGAGTATCAGCTAAAAATTAATACAGCTCTAAATAAAGAACATTTATATTATATAGAACACCATTTATCATTACAATGATTATTCATCAGATCTTAGGTCACCATTTCATTATTACATGAATAACTTACTAATCTATTTCAAGTCATTTATCCTTTCATTGACGATTATATCAGAAAAGCTCAAAGATAAGTCTTATTAAATTGAAAGTATTAATTACATTAAAGGATGATTTTTTACTTATTAGGACAAAAATGTTGATAATAAAAATTGATTTTAAAACAAGTTCAAAGGCAACTTTACTTGAAAATGAGTGTTTTTAAAGTATTTGTGGTTTACACACATTTTTTCGTTATATAATGATTATAACTATATATATGAAGCCTCAGTTTTTCACTTATAGTTTCTCTTTGATTTATCCTCTTTGTTTAAATCACAATGAAATTCTTGCAGTAAGAATTGTGTATCCATCAGTTTTTGTTTCATTATCACAGATAGTTTTCCAAAAATCAGATTCTATTCACTTCTAAATATTTTTAAATACGTTTTTAAATTAATATAATATGAAAAACAAGTACAGCTTATGGCAATGTTATAATAATAATACGAGAAAGAAAATTGTGTAATAGCACTTTTGAAGTATTTCCATTATGAAAAAAATTGGTATTGTGAAAGAAAGGAACTACAATAAGTGTTTCAAATATTTTTCCCAGAAATAAAATTATATTTATAAAATATAGAGAAAAACAGAGTTTTAATTTTATTCATTTCAAACATACTAAACCAAAACAATTTAGAAACAAAGCAAAGGGGAAATGAGGATTAGCATTTACACACATTTCTCTTTTCATTTATGTATTTTTCGTAATTTTTCATCTAATAATACTATGACAATAATGCTTTACTGTATGGCAACTATTATACCAATTAATATTCTGTGTTTGATTTCAATGTTCAGATTGCGGAATTATGCAGCACAAACAAGAACGAAAAACTCTACAAAACAACACTCTGTTGTGTAATGCCCTAAAAAGGCAGGCATCAAAGACTTTAAAAAGGTGAAAAATCAACATCAAATTGGCAAAATACTTTCATAGTGTTGATAAACATCCTTTCTTTCGTATATAATCTAAGTAAATTATCATGCACTGGTAATCCCACTTTTCTAATAATTTCATTGGCTGCTAGATTCTTACTGACGGTAACAGCTGCAAAGCCTTTAGCATCTGGCATTGCATCGACGAGTCTTTTGAACATAACTTCAGCTACAGCTGGATCATTGGCGTACAGAGGTCCTACACGGGCAGCTGCGAAAATGTTCAGCTTCACTGAACCGAACCCAACACAAATACCCTTTTTGAATGCAACGAATGTCTTTGTGTTGGCTTCTTTGCAATTCGCTTTTAATATCGTTTTTCGATCATAGCCAATAAGAACTCGATCATAGGCAGACATTGCATCCAAATGACATTCTTCAAACGGTATTATGTCCACTCCTGGAGGAAGCTCATTTGATAAATGTCCAACGCTCAATCTATCTTTGCATTCATATTCCAAGGAAGAGAATGATTCTTCAAAGACATTAAATCCACGCCTCTTATATGAATTCAGCATCGCAGGTGGGCAGTTTAGGCCTATATTCCTGATTCCTGCATGTGCAAAACAAGCAGAGAATAGCTGAAAATATAAAATATATGTACAGCAAAATTGTTAAACGCCTTTCAGTTTTTTTTCTATAAATACATATCCAAAATGTCCCGTAAAATAATGAGTATATCAAATGTAAAAGCAATTAAATGTAAAAGCAATTTGAGTTGACAAGAATTTATTATTTAGGAATAGTTTGAAATGTGAGGGTATAGCTACATGATAGACGTGAATCAATCTAATTTTACCTTGACATAAGCTGCATTTTGGCGTTACCATAAGCAACGAAAGTAAGTTAGTATTAAATTGAAAATTAAAATGCCCTGTAGGGTGATAGATTACATTGAAAAATGGTACATTCTTCTTAAAGTATTAACTCTTCTGCCAGCTTCTCAAATATAAAGATATATATTTTTATATGCACACAAATGAGTGGCTCATAATAAACTGCCTGCATAACATATTAACGATATTAATTGGATTTTACAAAGGTATGGATCTGCTCAAAGAAATCAAATGTACATTTGTATATGTATTTGCGCCTGAAGTGATAAAGTATAGAACAAATTTTTAATTAACGTCTCTGAATTATCTCCTTTTTACAATTTTATTAATTGATGGGCTACTAAGCACAGGAGAAAGAAAAAAATATACTGCGATATTATTTATTGAGATTGTAATTCCCTTTTCATATCTAAGAATTAAGATAGTTTATATTTTTATTTTACATATAACCAGTTTTAATAAACGATTCATTCTCGTAAAATTTCTGGCAGATTTTACGTTTTTCATGTTAATAGACTAATACATTTAAAACAAATAACGTGAAATCCTTTTTAAAAAATGGTAATATCCATTTTGATAAAACTCTTATCAAAATTACCCAAGTTAATAGAAAAATATGTTCTTTCTGGAAGGATATTCCAAAATATGAGCTGCTTTAAAAAATTATTGCTTGTGATGCTTTTTTAAAATTATGACCAATCACCACAAAATTAAATCGGATAAGTAGGGATTATTATGACTGCCTTTATATCCAATGCTTGCCATATTGCAATAAGATTTTAATTTCATATTTGTCTTCTGAGTCGGAGCAAGAAACCTGAACAATTCTACACCTTTTCTCTGCTGAATTATTTCTTCACTCCTCTACTTTTTATGCTTTACAGAATAAATGAAATCCTATGTGGGCTACATAGGCAAAAAGGCAACAAGAACTTTCAAGGTCAAGAAAGCCGCATTTGTGGAAGCTTTTTCTATCCTTTCAGAGTCCATCTGTAAGAACATTTCTAAAAAAAGCAAGTGTCCAGCGATTTCAAATGGAATAATGGTTCAAACGGAAAAAACAACCAACAAATAATGCTAGTTTAACTTACACACAAGAAATATTCTACATCAAAGGTTCTGATTGTCGTGATTTTATGAAGATTCCTGGTCCACTTCATTATATCACCAACTGTTTACTCATCATACTATTTAATATCAACAAATGTTCGAATGATTTTGAATAAATTTGGCTTACCAAAATTATGAAGAATCATATTTCTAAAATGAATAACAGAAACATAGTGCTGAACTTCCAAGATAATGAAAACCTCTTTTGCACTGAAACAAGCTGAAAATAATTTTTTTCTTCGAAAATTCAGTCCATTTATATCAAATATTCATAAATTTTTCCAATCAATCCCGGTTTTTATCCCCTATCATTGATCTTTCTTTCGGAATTTATAATAAATTCTATTATACATTTAAAAAAAACTAGAATTATGACATAACGAGATAAAAGAGCTTAATAAAATAATTTTGAAAAAAAAAAAACTCTTCTTCTTTTAAATATGAAAGTTTTTCATTATTTCAAAATGTAATTTTTTGATTATATGAAGAAAATATTTTGAGCTTTAGCCAAGAAAACATTTGTTGTTATTTGATGAAACTGTTAGATATATATGATAAATGATATATCTTACCTTATGGCCTATTTCTAAATGTCGATATTCTTCCAGAACAATAAATGTCCCTCCAAAGCAAAAGCTTTCATTGTGATTAACTGCTGCACAGAGTCCGATTACCTTTCCTGAAAATAAAATAATTTGAGATTTTATTCATTCCATCTATCTATACCGCTGAAACTAAGTCATTCCACAGAGTAAAAGTATTAATTCATGAACGGAAGCACGCGAAGACAAGGTAAACTAAACAAATTCATATAAAGCCTAGTTTCAACGACTTGCCGAATCTACAGGCTAGCCACCCATTCCCCTGTTTTAACCCTCTTGTGGTTTCTTGGGGGTGCTTTGATTCCTGTGAACGCGGTCGAAGTATCCCTAAAATTGTCTGTTAAGTGCCCAGGCCTCAAAGGAACCCAAGAAACCGCAAGAGGGGTAATACGGGGAACATATGGCCAGCCTGAAGATTCGACAGGTCTAGGCTTAAGGATGATTCTTTGTTGTTTGCAAATGTCCTATGCCATTAAGTGTTGTTGGTTACTTCATACTATGTGGGGCTGCTCTTTAGAGACTCTATTAATTTTCTCGCATGGCTTCCAGCTAGGTTGGGGTATCACTTTCATATTCTACTGGAGATTTGATATATATACCTTATGAAATTACAATGAAATTACGAAAATAAAAATACGCCACTTTTTCTTGCAATTCAAATTCATTTACAGAAAAAAATCTCAAACTTTCTTGAATAATTTTTTTTAGTATTATGCTTTGATATTATTGTAAGATTTGGGTTTTCTTTTATATGAGTGGTAGAGACAGAGATTACATCCAATTTTAATCCCAAAATTTTATTAACAAGTGCAAACGGGACACAGCAAACACAGAAAACAAAAATTAAAAAAGCATTCCATCATCTATCGGTTTGATAAGTCTTAGACCCAGACTGATCTCAACTTTCTCGCTTCATCAGAAGGAGGATGTCGGTTGGAATCCGACTCCAATTCCCACTTACATCCTCCTTCTTCGTTCGTTGGTCTCGGATTCACCTCTCAGCATTCCTCCTTCGCTCTACGATCTATCTGTCATCGAATATCTGGTTGATTTTTCTCTACACTTAACCCGTTTCCTCACGTTCCAGCGTATTTCCACAAAAAGGGTGGCTAAGTGATTTTAGCAGGGTTGCCAAAGTTAGCAGACCTTACAATTATTTTGTAATACGTTTTTCAATAAAAGATGTGAATAGGAGACATATTGATCACAAATGAATGTGTCACGTTTTCTCTTTCATATAAGTTGGCTGAAAATAAATTTTATATTTAAAAATCTATTAAATACTTGGTTTTTATTATATTTTCTATAATACCAGTGCCCTTTTTCCAAAAATGGATTAAAATATTGTCAAAGTAAATAAAATAATTGTTGAGAAAGGTTTGATAATATTACCTATTTTCTATGCATAACACGTTGAGTCAAAATCAACGTCTTCTTCATCCATTTTGGATCGGTGATCTAAATTCTCTAGTGATTAAGTCTTTGCAATAAAATTTAAGTTCAGGCATATCACTAAGTAATTGAAATTCAGAAACAATACCTGTAGTTCTGGAGAAGGAGTAATTATGAAAATATCTAGATAGATTTTATCACATAGTAAGATGTCGTTTCCTAGAAAACCGACATATTGTGACTATGGTATTAATGTATGACGTGACGGTCTTTTAAAATATGGATTTTTTATATTTAAATTCAATACGGAATTTTTTTTCAAGAAGTTACAAAAATTTTGTGAATTTTAAAATTGCTACAAAATAATTCCTAGTACTTAAAGTCAAGCACAGTACTATAAATTAAAATCAAGTAAGCAAAAAATACTGAAAATTTTCAGTATAAGAATAGAATAGTAATTTGATGATTTGAACTACACTCATGTCCATAAATTAAGGATTAAGCAAGTTTAGGAAAATAAAGAGTCGGTATCTAAATAAATGTCACTCATTTGTAAAGCATACTTATTAAACAAAACATGAACAGCAAAAAAGATGCCATATGTTTGATAACATTAGTAAAATTTCCTCCCTGTAGCAAATTTAAAAATAAATTACTTACAAAACCTGATATTTCATGAGCGGTATGATTGTTAATACATAATATGTCACCCAGACGATGCAATACAGTTCATACAACACCGAGGTATGCTGAGTATCAGTTTATCAATATGATATTGGAAAATATTGCACCACTCACTAAACAATGCTCTCCGAAGTTCCAGTAGAACATGTAGGAGGTGGGAATAGCCGAGGTAGGATGGGCCCATCAAGGAGATGGCCGAAGAAACAACTCGTCGGTCAAGCATGTCCCGCACACATTCTACTGGATTCAAGTTCAGTAAGAATGCTTTCCAGTGCATACGGATGATATACATCAATCAAAGACATTCGTTTACGATGTTTTAATGATGAAGATAAGCGCTGTCATCCATAAACACATATTCTGAACCCATGGAGCTCCGAAAGAAACGTAGACGTTGCTTCAGAATGAGGTCCCAGTAGAATTGGCGTGTCAGGGTTCCAATTTGAGCATGCAGGTCAGCATGTCCCACACACATTCTACTGGATTCAAGTACACTAAGAATTCTGGCCAGTGCATATGGATGATATAAACCAATCAAAGACATTCGTTTATGATGTTTTAATGGTGAAGATAAGCGCTGTCAACCATAAACACAAATTCTGAACCCATGGAGCCCCGAAAAAAACGTAGACGTTGCGTCAGAATGACGTCCCGATAGAATTGGCGTGTCATGGTTCCAATTTGAACATGAAGGTCAGTTCTGTAACCAAGAATAAGTTCTCACTAAACAAGCAATCCTGCATCACTGTAACGGTGTTGTTCAATGATGTTCTCTTGGTCGTAACGAGTATATAGCGCTCTCGATCTTAAAGTCAGGCAAGAATCAAACTGCAAGCTAACCTAGACCCGTGGGAAAACATCACACAAGCCCACTGTTGCGGTGTCCACAATGCATGTTTTCCATTCAAGGATTTTTGTTTTCATTGCTTCAAGGAGTTGTGCTATTTTAATTTTGTGTTTAATTTTTCCTTTGCATTTAATCTTTTGTGAATTATTATTTTTATCGCTTTTTAGGCACTGAATAGCGGTAAAGAATTTTTTTTATGTATTTTCTAATAGTTATTCCTTTTCACATCCTTTCAGTTTTTATGAGCATAATAAAATTTGCGAAATGTATACACGCCTACTCACAATATACAAGCCTTTTAAATATGGCATATTAAATTCATACAAGCATATATTCGTGTAAACATTTGTAAAGATATCTGTTACTAAAGTTTTAGAAACATTTCCATTTTATAAGTGCATTCAAAAAGATCGAATTGACTTTATTATTTCAGTTTATTTCTTAGTACCCGCATCGTAAAACATTCAATAAAACGATTTTATAATAAAAATAAAGCATAGTATAATATAATACTCTTACCTGAATCTAAGACTGCCACATTTATCCCCTCCGGATCGTGTTTACTCCATGATTCCAAACTTTCAGAGCAATATTGAAATGTACTTTGAGTAGCTATTTTCACAACATCGGGAATATCTTCTTTCACAAACGGACGTAAATGGACGCGTATCATTTTTGGAGGTTTCTTATGATCAGGTCTAAGGAACAATCACGTATTAAAAGAGTTATAACGCAGAAGATAGTTTTTAATCAACAGTGACTTAATGCCCTTATATCGGTATGTAATCTAGCCTAGCTTGCTTATGGGATTTGTAAATATTACTTAATTCATTATAATTATACAATTTACAATTACTTATAAGATGAAAGTTACTGAATATGGTAAGTATATGCCGAAAAACGAAATGTATTGATATTTTTAAAGAATAATGTAAATGTGCACGGAATTTAAAGAATAATGTAAATGTGCACGGAGTTTCAAGAATAATGTAAATGTTACCACGTTTAAAGAATAATGTAAATGGGTATGACGTTTAATAATGCAGATTAGTACGACGTTTAATATTGCAAATTCGTACGACGCTCAAAGAACAAGGCAAATTTGTACGACATTTAAGTAATAATGCAAATTTGTACGATGTGTACTATGGGAGGCAATTTGTGCGATAACTAATGGATAGATTGAGAATCATTTTATAAGCCAAAATATATAGAAAATACTGCAAGAGATGTTCGAATACAATCAGGTCTTTATTTCAATTGATCAGATCTTTAACAGCTTATTGTGAGTTAAAAGTAATCTCAAAACTTAAGATTTAGGAACAAATTTAACGAAAAGATAATCAACCTAATCGATTTAACAAATTTTTATTTTGTTAAAATTGGTAATGAGATTTAAGAGCAATAACAATCCAAGTTTTAGAAATCTGTTCTTTTGGACAATGATTATAAGTCCGCTAAAAAATGAAATCAATATGTATGAAAATACTTTTAAATAAATCAGAATAGTAATTTTATATTCAGAACAATAAAAGAAAATCAGAATATCTTATATATGCCACAAATTTTTATGTGTCTAAAAGGAATAATAGAGCTAAAAATATAAAAAAGTACGCATTTTCTGTATTCTATAAGTAATGAAAAATTAATAACAATTATGAGACAGATATGAATTTTCTTTTGAATAAATCCATTGGTTTAAAACTAAAAAAAACATTTATACGGTTAGCTTAATTATGTGGTATATAAGAAAGGCAAAACTACAAACTTCAAATTAAGTCTTCTTCGATTGGTATGTAGCTTGATCTGGGTGAAGCCAGTTGATAAACCGATGGTTAAGCCAAGTTATATGAATTATGCTTGACAAGTAATGGGATGCTTGTTTCAACCGAACAACCTTTTATATGACTCATATATCTATGCTATTTTCAAAAAAAAAGAATATAGCAGACATAAAAAATATTTTTACGTCAGACAAAAACAGGCAATATCGATTGAACTAGTAGAAAACATAACAATAAAACAATATTAAGAGGCTTGTAAACTAATGAGCTATTCATCTCAAATATAAATAGTCTTATTTTGATCTTTGTAAGATTTTCAATTCATTAAAAGTGAAACAAAAGTTTATTAAGAGACGAAATAATAAAAGATAAATAATTTTTTAAGTAATAATGTATATATTTTAACATTAACATTATTAATTATCATTTAACGAATGAAATAACACTATTTCATCGGTTTATTTGAAACACTTGATAGAAACTACTTATATATTGCTAAAAGTGGCCAGATGAAAATAAAAAAAAATATAAAAATGAAATATGTTATGCATACTTCAATGTATCATGTCTGACCATCATTTCTCGAACGGCCAAGCACCACGTGCTCGTGCGAGTTAAATTATATTTTTTATTCATTTTAATGGTTTCATCGAATGAGTCACTTTAGTATCGCAAACGACCCAAAAAAACTTTGTCTCGCATTTATTGTTTTAAAAAAAATATCACATTTTCTGTTTCTTTCATATCATATAATCAAGTGCTTAATTTACATTTTTCTAAATTTTATTTGCCGTAGTCATTAATTTATTATATTTTTAAATCAGAACTTTCGTAAATGCAATGACAACGCGAGATTAAAAGCTGATTTTTTTAAAAATGTTCGTGCAGATAATATTATTTTTTTTAATTTTTCGCGTAAGAATAAAAATGTTTATTTTTCGCCTACGGACTTTAGTTGACGCCAGAAAACCTCATTCACAAAACGATATCAAGTTCTGACATGACAAAAATCAATTACTGCATTTGTAAACTATGTTAAATTATCATCATCACGAAAGAAAAAATATCTATTGAAATTATAAATTCAAGAATAATATATACAATATATGGCTGCAATATTAAACCAAATAAACCCATCAAATATTTTAATTTACTGTGTAAAATTAAGTAATTTATAAATGCCATAACTCAAAATAAAAATGTCCCGTAATGCAAATCTCAAAAGTTCTGTTGATATTATGTTGAATCAAAACCAAAACTCATTTCTGAAAACAAAGATTATATA
>JAOUZG010038185.1:0-32249 GCA_026289955.1 Argiope argentata | reverse complement strand
ACACACACACACACACACACACACACACACACACACACACACACACAAGGAAATTATAATGTCTCTTTAATCTACGACTTATATATAAACAAGATAACTTACAAAAAAAGCTAAATTATGAAAGTGACATATAAGTTTATCGTCCTATGGTTGACTGCCAATTAGTTTTTCTGCTCCACTGCGTTCAAAGGTAATTGCTCAGAGAAGCAATAAGCTAAATATATAAAATTTTGCAATTAATTTTGGCACTAAAACTCTGCTGTTTCGAAGTTTGGATACAATTAGTTAATGTCCAAAACACATGATTTATACGTTGCTTACGTTTGTCGCTGATAATAACAGCGGACTGTATTATTTAAAATATCTACAAGGTTTATTTACACTATCCAAAACCGTCATACTACTTGTATAGAATCACTATAGACAGCTGACAAGTACTCTGTACTACTTGCACAGATGAGAATAGATGCGAAATTCCTGATCTTAAAGACACAATTTGAGAAGTATCTAAAAAGTTGCGCTGTTAATACGGCGATGTAAATAACATATATCGTTTCTTTTAGCTGTGATGCTATATGCGAACATAAAGGTGAGGCTGCGTTGCCGCTAATAAATACATACACCAAAGAGAATCCACAGCGAACTGATGCTCCCAGGGGACAATGCACTCCGCGCGTGGGTGGAAAGAAAGTTTAAGGGTTACACTCTTATAAAAGAGCGCCAAGAAAGACCTTTGGCGTGAACATACTTAATGATAAAGCATTTATATGATACGTGGCTAATATTTCAATTGCGTTTTTGAATACTTACAGTAAGAGTATTAATATGTAATACACATGCAATTTATACAACTACGAATACCGCTAAAAATGAATCAAGTGGCCATTGATTTGAATCAGACATTTGAGACAATCCTATTTATTATTCTAGTCCTATTACAGGAATCAAAAACCATTGAAAGAACACAAATAGTAGGATTGTATTTAGTATGAGCAACAAACAAGTCATCAGATTTTTTTTTACGTTATAAAACTTTCGTCCTTTTAAAATTTTATTTTACTTGTGTTCATATCATAAGGTTAGATGATAAGAACATTATTTATCGTCTAATTAAAATGAGAATTATTTATTATTGCAATCTATAATCATACAGACTAACTAATGTGAGAGTAAAAGTAGCCCCTTTTTAAAGGGCACTTTCTTAACAATACAAAAAGAAGAAATTTATTAAGAATAGACTGTAAAGTGCCATTTGACTGTATAAATAAGATTGTTTTTTATCTCTCTTTTTTGAAACATTTAACGTTGGAAAGTATTTAAATTATTGGAATGTTGCTTAAATTAAATATAAATTCTTCAATACTCGTTATTTGTGCAACTTGTCATTTATAACTATAGCTTAAAAAAATATAACATACAAATAATTCTCTAAAAAATCACATTCCACCAACTTCAGCAATTTTTTCCTGATAAAAAGTTCTTGACAACTTTTTAATTAATCTAATTTGAAATTATTCAAAGCGATTTTATAATATTTATTAAAATTCAAATATACGATAAGTAGATCAATAAAGTAATATATATTCCTTCAACAAGTAGGCAATTTTTGGACTCTGTCGTTTACCACTTTGTTAGCTTTGATTTTTGAATACATTGTTGTAGCATTTAGTACTTTTGTATTACGACAACATTTAAATAAATTGTGAAAAATATTATTATTGTTTTCAAACTTATGAATCTATTTCCTCTTTTTATGTAGTAATACAATAAATGACCTTAAAATGAGCCAAAAATGTTGAAATATAGTTTCCTAAATATCGTATCATAATCATATAATATTAAAAGCACCATTTTTCAAATCTTTAGAACTCGAAATTTTCATCAGTTTATAAGATTTTTCGATGACTAATTGAATGACAATCAATCGATTAAGTGTAAAAAATATTGGTAAGCATAAAGAGAAAATTTCCATAAACTAATTAATTCATTATGTTAATAAGCACAGTTAACAGATGTATCAATCTAATTAAAATTTTCCTTGCTATGCATTTCCATCGGCGCCAGTTTTGTGAAGGCGCAGTAAGAAATAGCACAGTTGAAATGGTGTCCTACTATTTTTGCTTGCAAATTCGCAGCATCTTAAGTATGAAGAATGTTTTTTTTGTTCGGTTATAAGTGGAATACCAGCAAAATTCTCATGACTTGGGAATATGAAGTATTGGATGGCATTATTCAAAGGATTTGAAATTTAGGAAGTTTGGTGTGGTAGAGGATGAAATTAGGTGCAAAAGCCTTAAATAATTTCAAAACAGTTGCGGTTGTCGATAACATCGCTAGAAACAATCATTGGAATATGGAATTATACAAGGCACTTGCCGAACATAACGATTGAAAATGTATTATTTGGAGGATGATCCACTGCATTTATATTGCAATGGTATGGTATATCCTACAGAAAATTATACCTCACTCAAAATTGATTAGGATTCAATTTTTCGGTAATTTTAAAGATAAGCTTTTTGTTTATTAATTGAAATGGAGAATTCAAGAATAAAAAAAATTTATTCATCTAAACTAATCACATCATCTCAAAAAAATTCTCTGAGTTTGCTAGAGTTGACATTAGTGTTGCATCACAGTATTAATCATCTCTATCTCTTTTTACAGCATTACACCAGAAGAATCACTCATCAGCCAAGTGTTGTATAGTGATATGGATATTTTTGACGTAATACACTTTCGACAAAAATGGTAAATAGATAAGGTTATTTAAAATAAATGGTCATGTACTTTGTTTTATACCATCTCTATACAGAAATGAAAGAAGCGATAGCTCAGTGTTATTTATTTCATTGGGTGTTTTAGTCCCATGACGTAGAGCTATGAGACTCCTCAATCTGAGAATGATTGAAAGCGAATTGAATAACAAATTTAGCAAATAGAATGACATGACAACCAGAGATAATAAAACTATCTAATATGAGTGATATATTTTACAATTTGTTATGCACATTCTATATAAATTATTTGCTCTATGATAGATATTAATGATGCCCATTTTCTTTACGAACTTGAAGTGTACGTTTTGAACGAAAACATTTATTGTTGCATCGCTATTCTGTTTCTGTTATTTATTTATTAGCAACTCTTTTTTTTCTTTTACATCATCTAAGTTTTAGTGCAGGGACTCATGTGAGAAATTGTGTCTCTTACTCTCAAGAGTAATTGTGTATAGACCATTAACGACCAAACGTTATTGATAACTCCGGGTATACTTGACGTTATGCCTACTAACAAGAATAATAGGCTGAAAAATAATTAAAAAATCAAGTTTGATTATATTCTAGTCCTCATAAAAGCTATGGATATTTTATATTGTTTCTTTGATTTTTTATAAAAATGCCCAAAAGAAATCAATTTAGTTCAGTTTGAATATTAGCTTTTTCAATGCTCAAAAAATGAATTAGAACTCATATTTGAAGCTAGATTATAAGGACAATTTAAATTTTAACTTTAATCTTTATAATACATTCATTCATAAAGCATTAAAAACTAATTTTATGCATCTAATAAATTTAAAAGGAAAAACTAAGATAATAAATGGACTTTTTTCATTGTTGTATGACAAGCCTGAATAAATAAAAACTATGGTTAAAATCCTTATATATCTTTTTTAAAAACATTAAGTAGTAATTAGATAATAAGTTCTTATTCGAAATATAAATAAAACCTTATTTGTAGTACTTTAGCAATTAATAAAACCGAAAAAATTAGTAAAATACTAAATAATATTTAAAGCCTGTTGATAAAAATATATGTACATTGAATAAGTTTGTATCGTTTACTTTCAACTCCATTTTGTATTCTTTTGCAATATACTTTTTTTCAGTTTTTTTTCTATCATTATTATAGTGAATTTATATTGTGTCAATACTGAAATTGTATAACTCTTGTCGTTTGAATATATACACTTTGTATTCATGAGTAAAAGATAAATGTTCAAAGCGTAAAAAAATTAATTTCCTTATCTGTTTTCATGAGTAAAAAATAAATGTTCAAAGTGTAAAAAAATTAGTTTCCTTATCAGTTTGAAACGTTTGTTTAGTTTAATTGCCACATCGGTCTTATGTGTGGTTAAAATGAAACAACTGCTCATAAAAAACCTTTTCAAAAAAAAAAAAAAAACTTTGAAAATTTTTTTTCGAATCTTAATTAACCCCTTTGGATTTTCAAATTAGTATTATCAGTTTATGAGTTTACATTTTACCTGTCTACGCTTATAATCTACATTATAAGTGTACGTTTTACCTGTTCACCGGAGAATTGAAGTGACTTGGAATGTGTGAAACAATAGTGAGAATATCTCCTCAGAAATTAGCAAAGTTCCCCATGATGTATATTTGGATGGCATTTTAACAAGAATTTCCAATTTGAAAGAACTTGAAATGTAAAGTTTAATCTTATTCTTTTTTTTTCTGAATGATTCAGTACTTATCAATGGTTGCAACTGAAATCACCACCTTGTGATCACACAAGGAAATCATCAATCATTCTTGTAAATGGGTGTTAATAAATATTATAATGTAATTATGTAACAAAATTACATTGAAAATTTAAATTAAGTTTCATGACTTGGGATGAATTGGATGAAAAATTTAACTAAGTTTCATGACTTGGGGCTACCATAAAAGCAAATATTTATGGCAAAAGTTATTCAGGTTTTCATAATAATACAACAAGAGTTTCCAGTTTAAAAACTTAAGACTAAGTGTTATATCTTTCAGTAAAAATAATGTATTCTGTTTTATCACTTAAAATCTCATAATTCTCATTTGACCTTTTTAAAGCCTAATTACTTGCAACATAAACCACCTTTCCAAAATAAGATGATATGTAGTATTTCTACAAAAAATGAATTGCTCATGATTTGTTATCAAGTCCGACTTCCAAAGGCATATATAATCCAAAGACAAGTTATATAATACGGACTGAAAAATCTCAATCTAGAATAGAAGAATCGTTTATGCTAGGGTTTAAAGCAGATACTAATACAATTTTATTGTATTGTTTTGCCAGCAGTACATAAATATTATTTAACAATATATAAAGAAAAAATGGAATTTAGATAATATCTATTACAAGAATTCTTTGCAGAGAGCACTGAATCAACTGAAATAATTATATATTTACATATATGCCAATATATTCCTATTTATTATTTACTCTGCACCATTAGTAAAACATGATATCCTTTACTACATAGACTATTCCCATTTAGACTATTTTAGTATGTACAATAGCATTTCAAAGATTAGTGACAAAACGTAGCATATGATCCTTAAGAATAATATAAAAAGAAAGATTCTTAAATTATTAAAAACTTTAAATAAATTTCAATAAATAAATTATCGATATTCTGTTTTTATGCAACATAGATAAGAAAATCATTGTATTGAAGTGAATATTTTTTCTCTTAAAATATTGCATTTTAATTTTTATGGAAATAATTGCAGATTTTTATTTCCTAAAGTTTTCTTTAATTTTTAATATATTTAAGCATATGAAACAATTGATGTCCATTGGAGTTTAAGAAAAATTTATGATATTACCTGTTGTTTTACAGTTGTCCAGAAAATAATAAATATGTCTAGCTCTTAATCTCTAGTTTATTTATAGATAGTATTTTAAATCTCTACTCTTTCATTTCTTTATTTATATCTTGCTTTTTATTTACTCTCATTTTTGCAGGTTTTTTAGTACTTTTTATATGATATCTTGGGTTATTATAAATTACTATCAGTCAAGACAGTGCACAAAAAGCTGTATTAAGAAGAGTCTATATATTAGACAACCTGTTTCTCTCCCGACCCATGAGTTTGTGTAAATTGAACATGTAATGTAGTTTGTGTATCATATAACTAAAAATCAGGTAGGATCCTTTCTATTTGATGAAGATTCCCATATATATTTATATACGGAACGAATTTTAGACTTTACATATGGATAAAAGAAAAAGGTAACTTATGTCTAGCATTTGAAAAAAAGAACGTATCTGTAACAAAGTTTATACACAGGAATATCATTAGATAGATATACAAACTTAATATGCTGCCATACAAAAATATCTATGCCCAAACGTAGTAAGACGCCATATTGAGTTTTATTGATTATTTGTGTATTAGAGCAATCAACGATGTTTTTGTTAACAGATGCGATTAACTCCTGTCTTCACATTACTTACTTCATTCACTGACTGCTGAAAACAAAACTGTAGTTCAAATGAGATGACCGAAATTCTCATTCGGCATAAATCCAATTGAATATGTGTGGAAGATTGACGGCAGGAATCTTGTTGGCTTTCGGTCATTTATTCAATCCCTACGGGGGCTGCTTGTTGATCATTGCATTGATATCCTTCCTCCTTTTTCCTTTCTTTCCCCTTTCATTTCTGACTGTGACATCTGACTCAACTGCGTATAGGACATACGCGATATATGCACAAACATCTTCTTTTTGGAGAATCTGTACCAAAGTGCTCCACATGTCACGTGGATTTTACTGTTAAACATATTTTAATTGAATGTCCCGATTTTAACTCACAACGTGTTCGCTTTCTTCATTTAACTTCATTGAATTTACAGGACCTGGTGGGTGAAAATCACCACCAAAACATTTTTAAATTTTTAAAGGACATCAAATTTTATAACTGTATTTAATTCGATTAGTATTTGTATCCCTTCTGAAACAGATGGTACCAAAACATTTTTGTATTTTTTCTTTCTCTTTGCTGTCTAGCCTTTCATTAAAGCTGGAATCTTAAAAATTTGATGCATAGCTTTTTTATTATGGTTAATCAACCCATATTTATCATGAACTTCCAACTCACCTTACTTTCATATTTTACCATTGGATTGGCGCAGCTTGGCCAAATATGGATATTGCGCCAAAAAAAAACAAAACAAATTAATTAAATCAATCACCCCTATCATTCCCCCTCATTTCCCTATCCTTCCAACTTATATATCAACAGTTATATATAAGTGTTTAATATATGATTAAAAATTCTTTATACTTTTAAGCATTTCAGTATTAATTTAAATTATTTGGAGCTGCTTAAAATTAAAAATGATGCCTTATTGGACAATGATATTTTAAAATTAGAAAAGAAAGAAAGCAGTTTTATAAAAAAAATATTTTCTGCTTAATAAATCTTTAAAATCCGAGAATATGTTTAAAACAAATTCATTCTCCAAAAATGTCATTTCCTTAATAACTACTGAATTTTTAAAAAGTCAGATAACCTTGGCACTAGGTGGCTGCACGTAAATTTACGAAGGAATCGCTACCAATTTTTATGTATTTATTCGTGTAACCTTTATACTTTTTATAGTACTTCCGTTAACTATAAATATAAAATGATGGCTTGTGCAATGAAATATATCAAAAAATATTTTTATAGCAGAATAAAATAAAAGTTTTTCCACTATTTTTTAAAGAGTAGATATATTTATTGAAAAAAATGCCACAAATTTAAAAACGTTTAAAGGTAATTGCTACAATGTATATATTTGTAACTTTTCGAGCTTTAGAGGATTTGCAAAACTTAGTTAACTTTTCATCATTTTCTTTTTATGCAAAATATCTTCGTTTTCTCAAAATATAAAAATATTATTTTTCAGTTAACTATTTTCTGTTGCACTGAAAACTTACCCGCTCCTTTCTCATGCATACACTATTGTATAGAACTAAAGCAAATTGCTAAATTAGTTACAGATAAAATCTAAACTACTGTTCTTTGTAGATAATCTACAATAGGAGGTGTTATTTCAAAGAGCACTTTCCACTGAACTTCGTGTCGATTCATAGGCTTTTGACCCCGATTTCTTTGTTGGAATTCAATAATTACAATTACGGAAAGTCTTTGTAGAATGACTTCCATTTTGAGAAAGGACTAGACCTACTAAGGTGGGAAATCAAGTGTAACTCCCTCCGATACTTACGTATGATATTGTCCACCTTTATCGCCACATTTGAAGTCGTCACCAGTCAGTTGCTAAACCTCAAATAATGGCAATCCGACAATGTTGTAATTCGTTGAACTTTGTAGCCAAATTTAAATCCGTCGCCAATGAGTTACTAAACCGTTGGCGATCCTTGGCGAAGACGGTATAGTACGTAAGTATCCTCCTTCTTTGTGACCCTGGATAGTGTTTTGTTTTGCTTGCAGAATTGTTTCGATGCTTATGTTTTTAATAAAAACCCTAGTGGTTTCCGTGTACTTGCGATTTCTTGGTAAAGTCTCGAAAGTATTTACTGAAACGCTATTCTCTTAAATATACTTTTCTCACTAGGAATGTTTCGCACTATAATTCCAAATCACCATAAGCAGCACAAAGAAGTCAAGGATTCAGTTGACTGATGCTTTCAGATGCACGTTTTACTGTGGACTATGAAGGCCAACTTTTGTCTGAACATAACATGCATCAAGTTATTACGAAACAAGGTGTCAGTTTGAGTTGGTTGTGGGAAAATTCTTTTTTACTATCACTCCTATATGTGTAATCCCAAATAACTGAAGCAGCTGGACAGGAATCAGTGCTTATTTTTCCAGTGTAAATGAGAAGTAACAAGCGATGCAACAAAATTGATTTGTTGTTGTTTCTAATGGCACTTGCCATGGACAAGCTCCATGATGCATCAGCGATTTTAAGCCGAAATGAGCGTCTCTTATTTTTGAAATAGCGCCAACTGAGGCCAGGAGCACGACTTAGCTACACGCTCATCACATTTGTTTGCACAGCTACTTTTTACGTGGGGTCGCCTTCACACTCCTCGCAGATAGTACACAAAAGAACAACCATGTCCTAACCGGAACTCAAACCCGGGGCTTCCAGATTACAAGTAAGATGCACTACCTCGGTGCCAGGACGGCGGCAAAAGAAATGGAATTGGAGGTTTTCAAAATTCCCTTGTGGGATATCGAAATATATCTTCAGGAAAAAAAATTCAGTAATGAAATATTTCATTGCTAGAATATGCAATTTTACTTGGATATTCTTTTAGGGTATTTTATCAAGACACCTTCAGAAGGATACAAGGATATCCTCTTTAATTGGGTCTCAATAGTCATTAGCCTTATATAATGTAAATACATCAAATAAAAATAATAGTCTAAATATTATGAAGAATTATATTTTAAGTAAATCAACCCAATAAATATAACGAATTACGATTTTTTATATATATAGATTGTCTACACTATAATTCATATGCAAAGCAAAATACTTCAAACAGTAAAATAAAAAGTAAATCAAATTATATTGCTATTAAAACGAGCTCAGTTTTATATATTTGATTACCATTATTTTATAAGAATTCTAGATTATAGACTCCACTATTGCCTGTAATCTCTAGCTATCATTGTCTCAAAAACATCACAGGCTCAGTAACCTCTGAGGCTGATTATCAAAACTTTGAAACTTTTTATTGTCCTAAAACAATGATATTTAGAGCATCATAACTCGGCCAGTTTCTGACATAGGAAGATGAAATATCTTTCTTTTTATTTATGAGTTTATGTGTTAGGAACTTTTAATAAGTATTATTCATTGATTTAAAGGATCGTATAAAATTCAGACATCTTAATTTGTTCAAAAATATACTTATGGAATGAAAAAAATAAAATTTTATTATTTACGTCATTAATATTAGTTTAAATTAAAATTTAAAAACCTGCATTTTAGAGGAATCCTAAAAATTTCCATTAAATAATCCTTTGAGATATCACATGAATTATAAAAAAATATTACGTTAAACACATAAAATGTTAATGCCGAAACATTCTATTTTCTATAATATTATTTTTAAAACATGCTTAGCTTCATCAAACCACTTATGATTTAACTAAGTTGTGAATTTTCGGAGAGATGAGGGAAAAAATATGTAGTAAAGGATTACATAGAATATGCAGAATATCTTAAGTTTTCTAATCGAATATATCTTTAAAAATTTGAGGCTTAAAATACTTAATATCTAAATGAATTACATATTTAATAAGAAAATTTTAGTAATCATTTATACTAAACAATTTGTAATTAAGAAGCATTTAATAAGAGTAAATAGTAAATAAAATAAGGAAGAAATGTAAGAACATTTATTTCAGTTTTTTAGTTTGACTAACAAATCAATAAATTATACACTAAATAACTGAAAGTCCAGGAAATTGAAAGATTAGGAAATTCCAATCAATTCTCAACTTGAATTAAAATGTTTATTTTTCCTAGAAGCTACTTAATACTTTTTATTAATTCATAATCTTTTTTTTCGATATTATTTTTGCTAGTTTTGAATGTAATTTTTTTATTTTTCCACAATTTATAATTAGCTTTTTCTTTACTTTGATTTTAAAGCTGCCATAGATTTAAGCTTAGATTAGCTATGATTATTTACATGAGAAGACTTAAAATCATGTTTTGAATTAAATATAAATTTAAAAAATGCATTCCGGTTAGTTCTCAAAATCATTAAAAAAAACGATTTGGTGAAAATAAATAACTTAAGAAAACATTAAAAACGACGAGCTTAAATTAGAAAAATCTAAATTACAATAAGATTTTTTCAAAAACTTGATAACTATTCATTTTAACCAGTCGATGAAATTATATTTAGTATTTTCTTGCCTTATTAAAAAGGTATTAATATGGTTTCAGAATCATACATTTTATTATATTCCCCTAACTGCAACAACAAGAATATGAGAGGTTAAGAAGTAGATATTTTTGTTCAATTTATTTTACGATTATTAAAAAAAATGTTTTTAATTACTTTATGATGATATTTTATGACCAATAAAAATAGTTCTATTTTGTAAAGAAAAGAAAAGATGAAATTTTATCAAGTTTTTACAATTTTAGATTTTTTTCTCCAAAAATCTGTATTAAAAATAATTGATAATTTTTGGGCAGTATATAAAATTAATTAAATAGTATCAAATTTTTTAAGACTCATATTTCACTTTATAAAAGAAACAAGCAGAAAAATAACAGTGATATTTTTTACGTCATTTAAAAAATTAAAACTGGAGAAGTTAGTTATAGCAATTCAATGTTCTTTTTTTAAAATCATTGTCATTATCTGCTCTTTAGTTACAATATATTAGTTACAACTTTCAGCAATATGTCTTTCTTACTTGCTAAACTAAGATCAGAAATAAATAAAACTTCATAGAAAATATTTTTTGAAAAAGATTAAAAGCAAATCTGCTATGTATATTTCAATGTATTAATTAAGAACATAATATCTAAAACGGCCGAGTACCATGTGTTCGTGCAAGTTATATTTTTATTTATTTTAGTTGTTTCGTTGAATGAGTAACTTTAGTACTGCAAACGATCCAAAAAAACTTTGCTTCGCATTTATTGTTTAAAAAACATATCACATTTCATATTTATTTCATATAATCATGTGCTCAAAGTAACATGTTTCTAGGTTTTGTTTGCGGTAGTCATTAACTCATTTTATAAAAAAAATCAGAGTTTTTGTTTCATGTAAAGGCAACACGTTATTAAAAGCTGGTTTTTTGAGATGTTCGTACCTACTTATTAAAATGTTTATTTTTCGCCTATGGATTTCTGTTAAAGCCAGAAAACCTCATTCCCAAAACAATATAATGATCTGACATAATAAAATATAACGTTTTGTAATACGTGTGTTTACAAAAAATCTAAATTACTCAAAAATAATAGAAATATTTAAACATTCAGTAAAAAATAATTTCTTAACGTTTATTAAGCGTTTTTAGCTATTAATTTTATCAAAAAATTTTCATGTTGAAGTTTATAATTCAATAAGAAAAGATTTTCAAGGGATGATTAGTTTATTATAAATTTTACTTACCGTGCCACGGACGAAAAAAAGCGAGAAATTTCTTTGATTGCTCGGTACATTCTTTTCAATCCACTAGTTGAAGATTACAGAACTTGGAACCAACTGAAATCTGATAAGTAATAAAGAGGAAATTTTTGAATGTAAAAGATGTATATTTTTTATATAAGTTAAGAACATCTGATGTTAGCTTTCGTAAAAAAATAAATATCTGTTAAGATCAATGCGAAAACGAATTGCTCTGAAACTATAAAACTCAAACGTCAAGTTATCGAACGACTGTTTTATACTTTATGTTTGACGTATGAATCTATATAAATTCTTTTAGCATGATTTATCCCGTTATTGAATTTTTCATTCATTTTAAAGGTATTTGCAAGCCAAGATTCCAAGGAGTGAAAAAGTTTAAGGTTTAAAACTCTGTCTCTTCTCTTTATTAAATTCTGAATTATAAATAGTAGGAACAAAAAATAAGTTTGTAAAAAACTAATAATAATTTTTCATTCTATATATAAATGTATCTCTTTACAATAAATTGAATCAATAAACTTATTGTAAAGAGATGCACTAGAAATCATTTTTCAATCTTTATATACGCGTATCTCTTTACTATACATCAGTTAATAAACTTGAAAAATTCAATTTTTTAAATTTATATCTAAGTGACTAATCACTTTTGGTGATCTATTAGTTAACTAGAGATATTGGGTACATTTTTAAATTCAGCTAAATCTTTTCTCTACGACTCTCAAGATATAAAATATAAAAGACAAAAAACTCTCAAGTTATAAAATATTAAAGACACATTATTTTAATCATAAAGCCACGAATTTATGTGATATGTTATTTAATCATAAATATACGTATTTACGTCATACGTTATTCTGTCATAAATACACGTATTTATGATTAAAAGAATGCACTTATATATAAGATATAGGAATCTATACAGTTTCCTTAGCATGATTTATCTTTTTTTTGTATTTTTCATTCATTTTAAAGGTATTTGCAAGTCAAGATTCCAAGGAGTGAAAAAGATTTAGGTGTAAAACTTTGCCTCCTGTCTTTATTAAATTCTGAATAATAAAAAAATTTAACAATAAAACAAGTAATAAGTTGATCAAATGCTAAAAAAGCTTTTTCATTCTTTATATAAGGGTATCTCTTACAATAAATTCAGTCAATAAATTTAAAAAATTGATTTTTTAAATTATGTATGTAATTTACTAATAACTTTTGGTGACCTGTTGGTTAACTATATATATAGAGATATTTGGTATAATTAATTTCAGTTAAATATTTTATCTACGACTTTATGCACGTGACAATTATATCAATGATAAACAATATGTGAAAAAACCCAAGATCAATAATTATCTTTTAATTTTTAATTTTTTTTTAATTTTAAAACCAAAATATTTTAAAATTAGAAAGAACGTTGTATTTAGAAAGCACTAATTTTTGCTACCACTAAAACACAAAGGAATTGAGCTTAATTAGTAATAATAATTAAGTTTAAACTAAAATTCAAGATCAAAAGTGAAACATTCAATGAATCCAGACTGAATACTTTTTCAAGGTCACCTTCAGGCAGGGATTTAAACCAGGGATTTTTTCTTTGAGGGATCAAGAAGGTTGCAGTAATTGATAAATCAGTTAAAAATTTTATTTAATTTGTAAATATTTTCATAAAGAAGTCTTAATTAAAGAATATAACTCTAATTCAACTTACATGTTAAACAAAACCGGAAAAAAGAAATTAGATGAAAGGATGCTAGCTTTCGGTAAAAAAAACTAAGATAAAAACTCACTTTTTAAACTATTCTTTATTTCCAACAGTAAAATTTCATAAAAAACCAATCAAATTTAGATTCGTAATAGGCATCACTGGAAGTTAAAATTATTTCCCGGGAAAACATTTTTAAAAATATTTGAAAATAATTCTAAACAAAATTAAAAATGAGGATAATTTTATAATTAATATTAATCTATGTATTTTGACTTTCTTAAAGAAAACAATATTAATAAACTTAATACTTATGATATTTTGAAAATTTATACACTAGTTTACCTCACGAAAAGTTATTGTGCCTTAATTTATGACGATTATTTAAATCGTGAAATCGTTACAAAAAAAAAACTATTGGTTAGAGTTATGTAATTTTAATATTAAAGAAAACTACGTTTTTAAAGGCATTAATTTTTATAAACAACTAAAGGGAATTCCAATGGGTACAGCTTTTCAAGTGTTCTGACTAATATATTTCTACATTATTACAAGAGGAAAAAAAATAAGAGAATTTAATAAATGGCTATAGATGATCTACTGTTATTAAACTTAGATAATATTAATATAGTTATTAATTGTTACTTAAAAGATCTAATTTTAACTAAAACAAACAATAATCAACTTAAAACCAAACTATTTGGATTCAAATTTACAGATTTCAAATGGAAAAACTTTAATAGGTATTTATGACAAAAGGGATGAATTTAACTTTAAAATAATTAAACTTAGTAATTACCACTCCATTTCAAATTTTCAAAAATCTTATATTCTCACAGTTTAACAGGATTAAAAAAATCTGTAATAACTAAAATGCTTACTTAGTAGTGACAAACAACCTTATTAAATGCTTAGCCACTGACGATTTTCCCCAAAACTATTGCAACTTACAAACTCTAATAACAAAAGTCCAACGTATTTTCAAAACTCAAACAAACCTTCTAGTTTATCCACTTTGAACAGTAACCTTAACTTAATAGATGGTGCATCAAGTACTTATTATGAATATATATTCTGACCAAGCTCAAGGTGGGTTCACAAGAAGCCAACTATTTCCCTCAATAGAAGATCACGCCTACTTCCGGAAAAATCACGTCACCACAATGGAACAATGGCAAACAGTTATCCCGACGAGTTAACCATTTTCTATTGTCCCAACGACGTTATCTCAACCGTTCATACGAGGAAAATACAGAGACAATAGCAAAAGGACAATAACTGCGCCCAATAGTTGACCTCTTGTGAACCCACCTTTAGGAAGTCGAACGCGACAAAATTAATGTTGGTGTGACGAGGTGAAATTTAGTTAGGTTACAAGTTTCAAACTTCTGGAGTTCTTAATTTGGTATGCGTTTTGATTTATTTTTCTAATTACTGTGTTTTGTTTCTGTGTGAGGATTTGAGCATGCCTCCCTAATTCTATTTAGATTTTTTAAAATTGTTTTACCTGTTTGTTTTTGTGATTTTAATACTGGTATATTCTGGTTTAGATTTTACGAACTTTTGTTTGATTTAAACAATTTATGTAATCTATTTGGATTCAAATTTGTTCTTATATTTCTGTGATGCTAATTTATCTCTAAAACCTCAATTTTCTGGGATTTTTGGATCACGAGGGATCCATTTTTTGACAAAAATGTCAGATCCCTCACGGAAAAATCCCTGGTTTGAATCCTTGCCTGAGGGTGACCCTTGAAAAAGTCTTCAGGTCGGATTCATTGTGTTTTTTGCTTTTGATCTTGAATTTTACTTTAAACTTAATTATTAGTGCTAATTGAACGGCTTTCTGGCACAAAGGTAGCGCGTCTTCCTCATGTTCTTGGAGTCCCCGGTTCGAGTCCCGATTCGGGCAGGGCTGTTCTTCTGTGTGCTATCTGTGAGAGTGTGACTGTGTCCCCCCGTAAAAAGGGGCTATGCAAGAAAATGTGGTGAGTGTGTAGCTAAGTGGTTCTCTTGGCCCTGGTTGGCGCTACTTCAAAAACAAGAGGCGCTCCTTTCGGCTTAAATCTGCTGCTGTATCAGCTGGGAGCTTATCCGTAGGCAAGTTCCATAAGTAACAACAACAACAATCATTGCTAATTTCGTTTATGTACGTTGTAAATTTAATTTATGTGATTCTCTCAAGTTATCAAATATTTAAGACGGATTACTTTAATCATAAATACACGTATTTATGGTTAAAGTAATGCACTTATATATAAGTTATAAGAATCTATATGGTTTCTTTTAGAATCATTTATCCTTTTTTTTACTTTTCATTCCTTTTAAAGGTATTTGAAAGCCAAGATTCCAAGGGGAGAAAAAGGTTAAGTTTTAAAACTCTATCTCCTCTCTTTATTAAATTCTGATTAATAACAATATTTAATGATAAATCAATTATTAAGTTTGTCAAATACTAAAAAAAACCTTTTTGATTCCTTATATAAGTGTATCTCTATGCAATAAATTCACTCAATAAATTTGAAAAACTGAATTTTTTCTTTAATTATGTATCTAAGTTACTAATTGTTTTTGATGATATGTTGGTTAACTAGAGATATTGGGTATAATTAATTTCAGTTAAATCTTCTACTTACGACTTTATGTACGTGTTTCTCTCATGTTACCAAATATTGAAGACGGATTATTTTAATCATAAATTTTTGTATTTATAATTAAAATAATACACTAATATATAAGATATAAGCATTTATAAATATCTTTTAGAATGATTTATCCTTTTTTGTATTTTTCATTCATTTTAAAGTTCTTTGCAAGTCACGATTTCCAAGGAGTGAAAAAGCATAAAGATTTTAAACGCTATCTCCTATCTTTATTAAACTCTGAATTATAAATAGTAGTAACAAGTAATAAGTTTGTCAAATGCTAAAAATCATTTTTCATTCTTTATATAAGTGTATCCGTTTACAACAAATAAATTGGAAAAAAGATTTTTTTCTATGCATCTAAGTTAATAATTGGTTTTGCAGGCTTGTTGGTTAACTAGAGATATTGTGTATATTTTCTATTTCTGTAAAATCTTTTCTCTACGATTTTATATACGTTATTCTCTGAAGTTATCGAATATTAAAGACACGTTATTTTAATCATAATTTATTTGTTCTCTTCTGTGTACATATACTGTTCTGATGAGGACCCGCCACATCATATTATATAAATAGTGAAAGCATAACTATGTGATCATGTGTATTTTAAATTTCATAATATCGTATGACATCCTTTTTTTTCTCATTTAGCAAACTTCACAGATTTTAAAAATAATGCTTCAAATACAGCTTTTAATAATTGAAAAAAATTATTAAATTTCACTAAAAAATTGAAAAATAAAAAAAAAAACAGATTAAATATCAGTGCTACAAACTATTGTAAAAAATTTGACAAAAAGTATTTTGGAAAATCACCAAAAATTCAGAAAAAATAAGCAATGTATCAAATTTATTAAATTTCCCAAATTAAAAATGTTTTTAAAATTATGAAACAGTATAAAATTCATTTTTATGCTATAGTACTCTCAGAAGTCGTCTCATAAAAAGTGAATACTTCTAATTTTTAATTAACTTTTAACTAATTAACTTTTAAACTAATTAGCTTCTTAAAAACACCCTCCGGAGTACGTATTCCTATCCTACAAGATATATATGAACAAATTCCCATAGTTTAGGACTAATAGTCTGGCCTATTAAGTGTAAATAGACATCCAAAATTATTTTTATTTTTACTACGACGCCTTTGATTATGGTTGGTTCGATGGAATTAATACATGGTAAACTTTTCTATTAGATATTTTTTATGATTAAAATAGTACCAGTTTTCAGCAAAATATTTTCAAATATTGATAGTCTTATAATTCATAAAATTATAGAAGCTATGTGTTTTTCTGTCGTATTATGTTTTTCTCCAATTTTCTACCAACTTCTTTAAAAATGTGAACTTTAAATGGAGTAAGACAAAATTCCATTAGTTCAATAATGTTTTAAATTTAAGGTAAAAACAGATTTTTAATACAGGTTTTTAAAAATATGGGTGTATAAAACAAATGAGCTCAGAATCAAAGTCTTAGATCAAATACAGAATATTTTTGTTATAATTAATCAAATTTCTTAAATAGTTATCAAGTAAAAACTTATTAATATTCATCACTGAATTCAGGTTTTAATTTTATTAAAGGAAATAATGTAACAAATAATATTTTATTTTCAGACAATAAATATACTTCTGAAAAAAATTATGAAGCCTAAATTTAAAAGTCCAATCTTATTCTGTAAATTATTCTTACTACTTTAAATTTTTACTTTAAATTTTAATAACAATGAACGTTTCGATTTTATGCGATAAGATCTGTTGGAATAATATCATATTAAGTCATTATTTTAGAAAATCAACTTTTTGATAATTTTAAATTAATCAGATAAACAACAATTCGGGACGCATGCCTTCCACCCCAGGGTCCTCGGACAAGAAAATAGGTATGGGTACTATATAAGCCTTGATCAACATGGCCTGTCAAGCCACTGAGTTTAGTTTTATTACTCTTATTATATAAATTCTGATTAGATATATTCATTTTAGATTCGTCATAATAACGGTTTAGATACTAGCTACCGGGACCTAATTTTAGGAGATATCCTGATTATTACAAACATTGATTGCCTTAAAATAGTTGAATTAATAGCATAGACGTTTTAAAAGGCCCTATTCTTTAAGGTCACATAAATCTTTTGGGGGTCAACTTCTTGAACTTATCTTTAAAAAAATATCGTATTCTATGCTTATTTTGTTCATTATGAACATGTGAGAGGAATAATGCTTCTCTGGGTTAAGTTTCAGTAAGAAATTACTCATTCTTTTTATTAGAGTTTTTAGAGTCTTATTATTAGAGTCGACACAATGGCAGTACAATTATAAAAGTTAATTTTTCACTTAAAATAATAACAGAAATACGTTGATAATTTTTTGTAAAATCTATAGCATTAAACTACGCTTAAAGTATCTAAAAGATTGATTAAAATGAAAATGCAATCTTTTTTATAAAAAATGATATAATCATTTTTTTAGAAATTTAATCCGGTTTATATATATTGTTTAGAAGTACATCTCCAAGGTGCACACAATAGGAAACATAATAATAATAATAATAATAATAATAAGTTGAAAAAATTACTGGCGCATTCATTACATTTATTGCTAGTTCATTATTTATGATTAGTTACTCCATTGATTCACTGACAATATTAGTTATATTAAATTTCTGTTAAATCCTTTAAATATAATTTAATATCCATGATTCCATTAAATCTTCAGTCATTAAAGATTTGTTTTTTCCATTGTCTTACATATATACTCTTCATTGAGTTCATTTATGTTTCTAGGGCAAAACGGTTTAGTGATATCAAAGTGCTACTGGAAAGGTGAGTCTGCAGTTCATCTTTATTTTCGAAGGTTTAATTTACTTTTTTCTCAATTGTATTTTAAAATATATAAGTAATAAACATGATTCTTCAGTTTCCTTCAAGGTAAGAAAAATATTATCTTATTATGAAACATTGAAAATACTTTTGAATTTTTTTGATTAATAATGCAATCTATTGTTACAAAATATGCCAAAAATTATTTTTTTAAAATCTCCAATATTGTTCAGTAATAAAAAATAGCGAAATTACTTTTTAAAATTTTAAGTTCACATAAAATTCATTTTCGGCTTATAATATTTTCAGAAAATATCATGAAAAAACGTTACATTTTTGCTTAATTTTTAGTTAATTAAGATTTGAGATAAATTCCTTCGTAGGGCCCGCTTTCACCTTCCAAAATATGTGCATGTCGAATATGATAGATGAAACTCAAATGTCCTGATGTGTAGAATGCCAATATTCAGGCGCATACAGTCATTCATCTTTATTAATCGTAAAGAGAGCGCTACAAAACAAAATTACATTTATTCCTTACAGGAGTGTCTTTCTCAACTATAAATTCAGCCAATAAATTTGAAATGTCAAACATATTATTTTTTTAACACTGCGCTTATGCTAAGTCATTATTTCTGCTGACAATTTTATAACCTATAGGAAAGGTTTGTTTTTTTTTTATCTTCATGCTTGTTACTTTTAGTATTTGTTTTATCATACTGACACGTCGTAATGACATGCAGATGATAAATATTGCTTCAGATGTTGAACGCCAGTCATGCAAAATGCTTTGAAATTCCTATCGCTTATACAGTGTATTGTGGTCTAGTTTAAATTTATCTAACAAATGTTAAAGATCTTAACGGATTACTTCATATTCCTGATCACATTTTCATCTATATGGGACGTTCCATAAACATTCTGTAATAAGGCAATATTTTTTTCCATATTAACACACGTTCCACAAATGAAAATTTGAATATAGCCGTGTAGTATTTGAAGAGGGGGAGCAATTAAAATAATATTAATATCTTCTTCTCGTCTTTCCATTTTTATGGTGGGTAAAAGATATTTACAGAGATGAAATTCTTAAAGAAGAATGAACTAACTATCCCTTCCTTAAAGACAAATTTTGGTGGCTATTCGAAAATTGGTAATGGAATGAAAGTTCTGAAAAATTATTTTATAGAAAATTCCATTTGATTTCCATCATGCCGAAAGGATATACTAAACCAAATGAATTATGGTTTTCTGGGTTTTAATCGTAGAACAAATTGATGCAATTGATGAAATGTTGACTTATGATATTAATGTTACTGTCATTTAATTAGTGCTCTGTTGTCTTCTCATTTTATTAATATTGCTATGAACTGGAGTGAATTTCTTTGTATGTAATTTGGCAAAATTGAATTAATGTAATATAATAACTTGTCATTTTGGGAGAAATTAAAATTTTATAATATATATTCTTAAATAAAGAAGACTTAGAAAAACATGTTATGCTTTATTTTTTACTATTAGTTATAAAATGTTTGTAAAGTGGGAAAAAATTAGTAATTTTTTGATTTATAGATCAATTTTAGGATAGGTTTATAAACAGCCTTTAAAAAAACAACTATAACCTGTTTATAAATAATGTTATAAACAGATTACACAAAATAACAAAAAAGAGATGAAAAATAAAAGGCCTGAATTTTATTGAAGCATCTAATTGTTCTTATTGACTTCATAAATTGACCCCAAGTGTTCTAAAGAAAAAAATTATCTTTTATCCAAAAAAGAAGCTTAACCGATTTTTTATTCAATTTATTTTGAGGAATGTATGGCTTTATTTCTCTAAAAATTCATAGTGGCACACAATATTATATGTACATACTTTTATGTTGCTTAAAAAATAAAAAGCTTATAAAAATAAAATAAATCATTCCCTTATCAATTTTCCCGATCTGTTATAAAATTCTGATCATAATGTAGACAAATTGTCATTCATTTGATATTAAAAGGGGAAAACAAGATAAGATGTTTTAAATAAACTATAAATGAATATACTCTTTCCAATAAAATGCATGAGAATTAAGCATGTGGTAATTATATAAGAGTTAATTCATTCCTTTTGTTTTGATTCATACAACACTTATAATTCGCTTTAACAAAAAAAAATTAGCATGAGTGTTAGCATGAAATTAGCATGAAAAAATTAGCATTCTTAATATTTTATGTCTATTCATATCTTTTTATTCGTTTAATGGAGTACAAAAAATTTAATTTAGTTGTACAGTTACATTGTAGATGGCAGCACAATATAGTTGTATATCGAAATTGAAATGGAACCTATATAATAGATTTAGTGCTGCCATCTATTTTTTAATGAAGAATATGAATTTTAATAAATTTTTAGATTATATCTATCTATCTTTAAAAATGCATTATCATAAATTCAATTTATTACGATATTTATTTTATTTTATTCTCATTGCAAAGTAGTAAGGGAGCAGAAAATATTGTAAGAATTTTATTTATCTAGCCATAAAATATATATTGTCTATTTTCAAAGAATAATCGGAGTGTTTTTTTTTTTATTTGCTTACAGTGATGGGTTATTAATATTGAAGCACAGTTTTCATGTCATGCTTATTATGGAATTCATTTTTAAAAGGAAAAAGAATTTTATGACCTTATTTAAAGAATTTGATAATTCAGGTGCGTTATTCTTATGTTACAATTTATATTTCAATTCATGACTTTCCTTTATATTTTTGGGTTAAAAATTACCGTAATTTTAGAACAATGAATTATAACTTTGTTTTAAGAATAAATATAGACATTCGTAAATAATTCTCCTATGTTACAATTCCAATTCTGTAACAAAAATCTAATTTAAATTCAGTTAAACAACATTTAAGTTATTTTGGACAAAAAAGGAGAATAAAATTATTTTATGATTTGAATGGAATAGCATAATGTGTACTTTTTTATAATTAATTATTTAAACAAGTGCACTTTAATGCATTTCTTCTGGTAGAAAAAATTTAACTGTGTTTTGTATCAATTGATATAGAAATTTAATTTAGTTTTTATCGGTGTTAATAAACTTAATTTTATACTAATATTTTATTTTGTTTCTATCTGTTCAGTTTGATGGAGCAGAGAGGTTATCAATAAAATTTTATGCATTCGTTTAATTGAATAGACACTATGATATTTAAGACGCCGAATTGTTTAAGTAGGTATCAAATAAGTACCGAAATAAATGTATTTAAAAATAATTTTATCGTTATTTTCATGAGCGTTTCTTGATAAACAAAAATCAAATCAATATTATTCCTTTTATTTAATTTATATTATTCATAGTATTTTTATTTATATTCTATAGCATTTTTATAGAATTTTTAAAATTTTTAATTTATATAAAATGGAAATTTAATTAATATTTGTTAATCACATTTGATCATTGAGTTTATTCTAAAATATTTTCTTAAATTATTAAATTTATTTATAAGGTATTCTATTTTGCTACGTTTGTATGCAAACAATTGTATTCAGACATGGAAAGTAATAGTTTTATGTATAATGACAATAATATTTAAAGACATACACATATAAATATACCATTTTTAGCCATTTTAAATAAAATAACTGAACATATCCGTATATATTTTCATTTATAGAAATTTTAAGGTGATTAGATTCAAATCAAAATCATTGATTAAAATGGAACTGACTTTCAAAGACGTTTAAAGTGAAAAAAAAAATTAGAGATAATGACAATGACAATGAGTTTATACATGGAAAAATTTGTAACGACACCGATTATTATGAAATTTACAGCACGTGAAAAAAGTGTATACGTATAAATTTGAAAGTACAATTAATGGCCCATGCTGCCATCTACCTAAATCCAATCTTATCTGAAAATTGTGTGAACATGCAGTTATGTATAGAATTACACTATTAATATATAGAATAAATTAAAAATATATAATATTTAAAATTATTTACAGTATTAATTCTTATATAATATAAAAATGAAATAATACATAAAATATAGAATTATATTTTGATGTTTTCTGAAGGTAACATCTTGGAAATTAAGAAATATATTCTTTAAAACTCTTTAAAGATCTTACCCGTACATTTCACTGATATAGAGTTATCGGCTCTCAAATTTATGAGCTGAAATTAAACAAATCAAAAATGGTATAATTCGATACAAAAATCACATGTAATCTGTAAGAATCTAAAGTATTCTATGCTTATTGATTTAATTAGTAAGACTGTGCATTTTTGAAATGGAAACTGCATTTAATTAAAGCAAAAAAAAAAAAAAAAAAAATAGAAAACCTGGATTAATACATCTGGTGAATTTTACACTAATTGTTAACAAAGAGAACCTTTTTAGATAACTTTGATACCATTAAAAGAAACTTTTTCATAATGAAATCAAAGCTGCGTAATGTAATAAGAATAATAAATATTTATATAATAATGAAATGTTGCACGTAATATTTATTATTAAACATTCTTTTGCTTAAAAATGCAACAGTTTATAAAATAAAATACAAAATATGAAAATATAAAAGAAAATGAAGTAGATTAAAAAATATTTAAGAAACCTAATTACATGCACTCGCAAATGTACCTTATCACATGGATGTGAAATATCATAAATTAGAATACCACAGATACCTGTATTTTAGTACGTGTTAAATAATAATAGTAAATGATAATAATATAAGAAATAATAATAAAGAATAGTTCTGATTGTCTACTCTTTAAAAGAAGATGATAAAAATTTGATAATTCATTAAATATTTACGATCTAAAAAGTAAAAAAAATATTTAAATAGTGTGTACTATCTCTTTCTAATTATACATTGGATTTTCTGTGATTTAATATATAACTATATCATCTGTAAAAATTCTTCATACATATATTCTAACTAAAAAAGTTTAGAATTTTCTCTTAAAATTATTTATCTTGCTGCCGTTTAAAATAATTTATGATATTTTAAAAATTAATGAAAATTATTGAGGTTTCCATATGTTGCAATCATTCCAAAAAAAAAACCCTAACAAAATCTTTGCAAAAAATAAACAGAGCATTTAAATAATAATATGAAGACATAAGCTTCATATTATATTTCAAAGGTTTGTTTCATAATGCATACATTTTATGTTAACTCTGGATGCACTATTTTTACATGAATATGGAAATATTCATTTTAAACATAACCATTATTCATAAAAGGGAGTTATTCATTTTAAATATTAAATATAAATAATTAAACATAATTCTTTTGAAGAAATATAAGTAGTACGACTCTGAACTTTATGTATGCTTTAGCAAACACATATGGTATAGTTGTGAAGTAGTAGTTGCTATAACACTAACAGTTTCTGTACATTTAGTTCTTGAATTATATGCATTTCTTATATCAATTTGTTTTTATAAATTTATCAACTGGTATTTACTACTAATTTTGTGATTAAATAAAAATTAAGTATTTCTTTTTAAAGCTAAATGAGGGAAAAAAATATTTTTCTTAAAATGGTAACTATCGAAAGTATACATTTCATGATACATATACACATCTTTCAATATAAAAAAAATAAATGATAGTAAAAGGTAAGTTAGTAAAAAATAACTTCTTATATGTCAAGTAGTACATAATTAACGATGCATATTAATTTCGAATACACTATGCATATTCGTATTTAATATACATAATCATCATCAGTATGCCTATTAATTATGAAATTTTTCTGGCATGTGATTGCAAAATATACTAATAAATGTCATTAACTTTCAAATGTCGAGAATTCTGAGAAAAAATACAATTATGAAAAATGATATTTTTATCACGTAATGTGCTTATTTTTGTTTTTTACATCATTCTATACTCTGCATAATCATATATTTATAAATTACTATCTTTTATCCGCAACTTCGTACGCATGAAAAAAAAAAAAACTAACCTAAAAACAATTTATTTACAGTGCGTACCTGAAATAAAGCAAAACAGAACATAAAATTCACATTTCTTCAAAATCAAGTCAAGTCTATTTTATTTGTTGATCAAGATTGAGATAGCTACAACAGTATTATACGCATATTTATTAAACTTAATTAAAATGAAAGCACAGTTGCCAATAACTACAACACACTGCACATACTGGAATTTTCAGCACCAATTGGATTAACGCAAATGTGTGAATTTCCTACTCCAGTTGGGGTAACACAATATAGGTTTGAAATTTTTAAATTCCTTTGTTCTGTTTTATTTTAATTCAAAAGTACTTCGAAATAAACCCCCCAAAAATCGATTAATGAACAATGTTTAATTTTAAATGTATCAAACACTAAGAAAATAACCCGAATTGTTTAAAATAATCGGTCTAAAACATGCTAGACCTTACTTCATTAGAGTAGGAAAAAAACAAATCAAAGTCTTACTCATTTAGCGGTGGAGAAATGAAGAACTTTGGCGGTAAAGAAAGAAAAGCGTCGTTTTTACTATTTTCCTTGCATTTTTTTCAGTTTTTTTTCTCTGAATAAGAACCTTCCTCGTGTCTTAACAAAAATATTTTTAAAAAGAAAATATTAAAAAAAATTAAAAAGTACGAAAATATTTAATCGAATTGGTCGAGCTATTTTCTATTTTTGCATTTCGCAACACATTTGGTGATTCATTTTTATTTATATAGTTATTGTATTAATATATATATTTTTTTTCTACAAATCTCTAAACAGTATACTAAGCCTTGCTACTTTGCATGTTATTTTTGTTGTAACTTATTGCTTTTTAATAGAACATAAAGCCTTTTTTCCAGACATGTCTGCAATTATATACTAAAGTTTCTTTACCTCGCATGGCATAGAAAACGCAATGAAAAGGAAGAGTTATTGGAATATTTATTCGCTATAATAACATGAATAAATCAATAATACATCGGACTTGGATCATTTTATCTGTATTTTCTAAAGTGTCAACGGCTTTTCTATTATCAAAAGACCCCTATTGATTCTCTTTTTCCCAGAATAGTACCTTTCGTTGCGGTCGAAGTTTCAGTTGGAATTTGAAATATGACTCTTCAGCCTTAGGGTCATCTAATTCAGGAGAAACAATTGATAACGCATCAGTCCTCCTTTCCATTTCAACGCAATTGATTTCGGAGTTTTTGGTTTTTTTTCCCCTAAGCCGTATCCATTGAAAACCGTTGTTTGAAACAAAGTTTTTGTGATTTCTGAAACGAATCACAGATGCTATAGGAAAGTAACAGAAATCAATTCAAACATCAGGTGTAATGGTTTGAATTTTATACGTAACGAATGGTGCAAGATAGCAAGTGATATCTTTGAAAAATATATTTACATTACGTTTTTTTTTTAAATAAAGCGTTTTCCTTATCATCAGCGTATTTAATGAATAAATACTACTTCGCTAATAATAAAGATGAATATATGAGAGTGTGTGTGTTAAATATCTATAGACCAGACAATATATTTTGGTTATCTATAGGCCATACAGCATATTTTGATTAGCTATAGACAATACAACATAGTTTGGTTATCTATAGACCTTAGTTATCTATAAGCCATATCTGTACAAGACATTTTGTTAGAATGCTCAAATTTCAGAGCCCAGCAAATATTTTAAAAAGTTATTTTGTTTAATTTCCCACAAAATATTACATAATTGACCTGAAATTCAAAAAGTGTTTCATGTTTACATTAAAATATTAGTTAAGTGATTGTTTCCCATTATTGAAACCTAAAGAAAAATGATTATGTTTAATATTTATGCAGCTTGCATGAAGAATAAGAAAGTGACGCAACAATATCGAAAAATTTAGAAGATAATAAATCATACATTTACATTTTAATATCGCTATGATGTCATGGGACTTATTTCTATTAAAAACGTTCATTTGCATAATGAACAAACATATATATGAAAATTAAAATACCACGGTTGTAATATCTGACAATTTAGCAAAATCTGTGACTTGAAAACCTATTTAAATGATTTAAATTGGATTACATACAAACATTTGAAGAATCCGCTGATAGTTACAGATGACTAGAGTACAATAATTAATAAAAATTATTCACAAATGCTGAAGTTTTCTTCAATACAAAGGGATAAGTAGATTTTTTGTTTTCAAGAACTCATTTGAATGAATATGTGTTCGATAAGGATTACAGAATGTATTTTTTTTTATTTCAGAATGATATGTATCTGTATTTAATGTTTACGGTAGCAAAAACACTATAAATGACAACCTTTATACCCAACACTTGAGAATGATGAAGACTGGTTTAATTAGAAATTTTGCTGATCTTATTATTTTTGCTTTTTGAAACACTCTTTTAATCAGTGTTTTTTAATTAATCTAGTTCAGTTACTTCTTTTATATATATATATATATATATATATATATATATATATATATATATATATATATATAATACCCTAAATGTCCCTATAGAAAGAAATTAATCTCAAATGAGTAAAAAAAAGAGTTATTGTAATTTTTTTTATTTTTACCATCTGTTCACAAGAAAATTATAATAGATCTTCACGCAATAGCATTTGTATGGGAAGTTCTTCAACTGTTGTTGCTTCTAATGGCACTTTCCATGGACAATCTTCGATGAGCCTCAGTGATTTTTAAGCCGAAAGGAGCATCTCCTGTTTTGAAGCAGTGCCAACTGGGACCAAGAGTACAACTTGGCTACTCACTCATCTCATTCACTTGCACAGTCCCTCTTTACAGAGGGGAACTTTCATGCACATTACAGATAAAACACAGAAGAAAAACCATGCTCGAACCGGGGATGCCCAGATCACGGGAAAGACGCCTTATCCCTCTGCCAGGGCGCCACTAGTTCTTTATGTTGATGAACGTACTATAATTCTTATTTAACCGTTTATTTAATTACATGATTATTCTGATTCTTTAAGAGATACTTGGCAAAGTTGAAAAATTAATTTTAAATTCTTAATCCTAATTTTTATTAATTGCATTCGTAATTTAATAATTTTTATGTGATGTAAGAGAGAGAGAATAATCAGTTCCTCTTAAGCATATATTTTTTTCTTTTTTAATTTTGATCTATAAACTATTGTATACAAGTCCCTCAGCAACGATTATTAATTAATTAATCATTAAATAAATTGATAAATAAATTATTAAATTTTAGCATACAAATGAACAATAAATTTTAGCATACAGATTAGCATTAAAATTTAGCATGCAAAATTTCGGAAGAAAAGTTAAAATTTATGGAATACAAACATGTTTCAACAAATAGAATAGTTTAGAATTCATTATTTCTGATAATGTTTTTTTCCTTCTCATTTTCAAGAACTTTTACCCACGATAAAAAAAAATCATTACTTTTTCTATTTTTAACTTGCCTTCATTTATAATGTAAGGTGAATATTTTATTCTTAAAAACTACTAAGATAAACTTGAATGTTTGATTAAAAATCAGTGGCTCGCTTCGAAAAAGGAAAAATAATTTTAGTTACTAGAATAACACAAAAGAAGAACACCCAGGAAAGTGTAGGTAGGAAATTAACCACCATTACTCTTCTTATCTTGAATGTGAAGAAAGAAACAGGAAGGAAAGTTTTAGAAAACCAATTTAAGCTTTCTTCGAGTTTTCAGCTACTGATAAGTGAAATTTTTTAATATTAGGGCAAAAAGAAAAAAAACATTTTCATAGCTAAAACTAAACACTATTCATTTTAATATCTTATACTAAAGAAAAGGGCGAACACAGATTAAAATCACATTGCTTTTTATTCAAATTCTCAGTTTTTCTTTAGAATTTAATATATACTAAAGTCATGCTTCATTAACTTTTATTATTATCACCTGTAAAGATAAATTTATTTTTAGGATAAAGCAGATGAATTATGATCACTGGTGACGTTATCCACTTATAATGAAAAATTTTAATTTTCAAAAGTCTGCATTTTACACATTTTTAATTCACTTTAACAAGTTAAATTTGTTTTCAATAAGAATGAAAAAGAAAGAGATTATATTTAAAAATGAGGTAAATATATTAATTATAAAATTTTTATTAGAATTATTCAAAAAAAATATTTAAAAAATGGATGTATACTCGTATAAAAAATGGAATGAATCGTATAAATTATCTAAAAATCATTTAAATCACCTAAAATCGTTTAAAAAATAGTTAAAATAGTCTATAAATTCTAAAAGTTATTATTATATGAAATATTGTTACAAATTATTTTATATAAAAAATCGTTTTTACAATAAATGAGTTGTTTCAATAAATGAGCTTATTTCCATATTAAAATTTTAAAAAAATTCTAGAAAATTACTAAATAAATATATAAGTCCAAGAACATTTAAAGTGAAATATCATCCTTTTTAAATTTTTTTTCAGTTTCATTTCACATTCACAAAAATTTATATACTTTATTAAACCTCTGAAACCTCTGAAACTGTTAATCGCTTAAAACAAAAGCTTAAAAAAGATCAAAAGGAAATCCGTTATGCATATTTCAATGTATCATGTCAGAACATCATTTCTTGAACGGGCAAGCACCACGTGCTCGTGCAAGTTAAATTATATTTTTTATTCATTTTAATTGTTTTGTTGAGTGAGTCACTTTAGTATTGCAAACGATCCAAAAAATTTTGTCTCGCATTTAATTGTTTAAAAAAATATCGCATTTCCTATTTATTTCATTTCATATAATTACTTGCACGAAATGACATTTTTCTAGGTTTTATTTGCAGTAGTCATTTACTTATTATTATTTTTTAATCAGAGTTTTTGTCAACGCAATGGCAACGCATTATTGAAAGCTGATATTTTGAGATGCTTGTGCAGATAATAACATTTTTATTTTACACCTAGAGATTAAAATTTTTATCTTTCATCGACGCTTTTTGGTTGACGCCAAAAACCTCATCATAAAAACAACATCATGTTCTGAAACGATAAAAAAATTAACTTTTCAATTAAAAAACTTGAATGAATTAAAAATCATAGTATTACAATTATAATCCAATGACAGTTTTAATTTTATCAATAGCTATTGCGTCAAATGCTATTAATAGAAAAGTTCTTCTTTTCTTAATGTAAATTTAGAAGCAAATATTAATAATTAATTCCCTTTATTCTTAGATTTAGAAAGAGAATTGCTTATTCATTTGGAACTTTACTCCAAACATTTACTTGAATCATTAACAACCTAGGAAAGGGCCCGCACAAAGCAAAGCATAATGGGCAAAAGAATCGATGCCATTCTCTGGAATTGACTGGTAACTTTGTATAGAGGTGTCTATAGGAAAACCTATCGCAAGGTAAACAAGGACAGGGTACAACAAAGGAAACAATGGTCGTTTCTTAAAGAGGACATCAATTTTCATTAAGGGGGAAGAAAAAGGATAGGGCCTCTTTTTTCTTTCTCTTCTTCTTCACAAAGTAATCTTTAGCGACCGAAAAGTGATGACCTAGGGAAGTTAAAAGATTTTGGGAACAGCATCGCATAAGGAAAAATCAATTTCGATATAAGGCAGTAAAAACTGGATGATCTAGTTCATCCGTCTTTGTAAAATATTTTTTTAAAAAGTTTAACCTTAATTTAAAGATAATAAGAGAGTATTTATCAGTTTGTAAAGGTTAAACATTTCATATTTCCTTTGTCAGTGTAAGACCTTAATGTGTTTTTGTTTGCTTTAACGCATCTTTGAAAATTCAAAAATTTATTTTATCCGGCGTTCATGTTTATTATTTTTCGATATAACCCATGTTTCTTGCTTATTGTTATCTTGGATTTCTCATATTATTTTAGCACTGAATATATGAATGAAGCAATATATGATTACATATGAAACAATCTAGAAAGAAAAACACTACATAGACTAAATTAAGGGACTTATTATATATTTCTGTAATGTCAAAACTAGGACAAAATACTAAAATCACCAATAATTTTTTCATATCTAGATATTGAGATTCATCAGTTCTTTCGGTTAAATTCTAAAAATAAAAGATTGAAATGAAATATGCTATATTTATTTCAATGTATCATGTCAGAACATCATTTCTTGAACGGCCAAGCACCACGTGCTCGTGCTAGTTAACTTATATTTTTATTCATTTATTTCATTGAGTGAGTCACTTTAGCACTGCAAACTAGAAAAAACATTGTCTCGCATTTATTGTTTAAAATAATATCACATTTCTTATTTATTTAATTTCATATAATCATACACTCGAATTGACATTTTTATAGCTTTTATTTGCTGTAGTCATTGACTTATTTTTTTTAAAATCAGAGCTTTTGTAAATGCAATGGCAATGCGTTATAAAAAGCTGATTTTTTAAGATTCTCGTACAGATAATGAAATTTTTAATTTTTATCTACCGATTTTTGTTGACGCCAGAAACCTCATCCCAAAAACAACATCATGTTCTAGCACGATAAAGATGGGAAACGTTTATATTTGTTGAGTGTCTAGCTGTATATTTTGTGACTGGAAAATATTTAAAAAAATCATTGGTTTAAATAATATATAGTGTGTGATCTTTACATTAGAATTTTATGGGAAATTTTGAAAAATGTCCAACTTTGAAAAGCATATCTGTACGTCCGTGTTCAAACGATTACATTAAATCGAAAATGCATCTATCCGAATAGAATATTCGTGCCTGGAATCTGTAAGCCTCAGCCGAGTCTAGAGACGGACACTTACAAGCCGCGATTTTTCTTAGATAGATGTAGATATAGCTATCGATCTTCCATTTTTACATCTACCCCTTGAGATAAATAAAGAAAAGTTTTCAAAAACGGTTTTAAGGGTGTTTTTTTAAAAAGCATTTCTTCACAAACAATATTTTTTGCCTTTTTCTTAACATAAAATTTCTTTCTGTAAAAAAAAGGCCAAACATTTATTCCGAGATATTCATCGTTTAACCCTGATACTTTTGTCCTGACATGCCCAATATATATTAGCCACATTGACAATTTTCCGACATTTTTAATAGATATGAACATCTAATATATTTTCACATTCTGCGTTTTGTAATTTATTTTGATAAATCATATGAGAAAAATAAATTAGGAAGATGAGAAGTGATAGTTTATAAACTTTAACTTTTATTATCATTATATATATAT
>JAOUZG010038184.1:0-13804 GCA_026289955.1 Argiope argentata | reverse complement strand
ACAGTTAATAAAAGGGGTATACATTTCAGATGAAAGATTGTGTAAAAAAAGAAAAAATATATATTTTATGTAGTTTCATTGAATAAATTTTCAGTTGTAGTATGAACAGAAAATTTTTTATTTGCTGCCTCGATAATATGATTCATATTTAATAAAATATTCCTAATAAGCCAATAAAAAAAGGTTTCATTCTTTTTTGCAACTAAAATTGAATGTTAAGGTTGGTTTACAAACGGCCAGTTGACAGCGCATACGTCTGTGATGAAAGCTTTATAAATCAGATGACATTCCTCGAGCTGAAGTGTTACTTTTAGCCTAAAGGCCTTATTAAACGGCAAAATACCGCCTAGACTTTCGTGGTGAGTCTTCGATTTATATCCGCAGGCAACTGCTCAAGCAAGATTTTCACCATCGTAAGCTTTTTTTTAAACCAGCTTGAAAATGTAGACCATAGAGACGGAAATATTGTTTGCAAACGAAATTCAACCAATCATGTGAAACTTTGACAGTGACGTAGTGTGCTAAGAATGGCGCGATTGACGCCAGTTATATTGTTGCTGTTACGTATGGCACTTGCCATGGACAAACCCCCGATGATTATATCAGGAGATTTTAAGCCGAAAGGAGCGTATCGTGTTTCAAGTAGCGCCAACTAGGGCCAAGAGTACAACTTAGCTACACACTTATCACAGTCGCTTGCTCAACCCCTTTTTAAAGAGAGGCACAGCCACACATCTCCTAGATAGCACACAGAAGAACAACCATGCCCGAACCAGGACTCCCAGAATACGTGGAAGACGCGCTACCTCTGTGCCAGAAAGCCGGCACGCCAATTATAATTCAACTAATATAAAAATAGTTTGTAAAAAGTAGATTGATTATTTCCACCATTTCTTCTGAAAGAATAATACACCATAACGTACTTTCGTTATTTATTTCGTTAAGCCTACATTTTTAAGTTTACCAGACCATGAATGCTCAAGTGACGTCACTTTCGCGGTCGTTTGTCCATGAAAGTGTAGACTGTATTTTGCCGTGTGATAAGGAATTAACGGATATGTTACTCGGCTACAAACCCTCAGATTGTGAGTTGAGCCTAAGGCAATCCGCATTTGCTTTCGGTCTAAAGATTGAAAAATGTTCAGTCTATGGCAATTCTTATTCAAGCAACTTGCCGCTGTATTATATTTTTTTCTTACTGCTTTCGCATGGATTTGTAGAATTTGGCATTTAGTATGGAATGGAGATATTGATTACTTATCAGAGATAATTCCGACATATTTTTATCTTTGTTTTTCCTGATGAGAGGTTGTGTGTGAATGTTTTCATTTTTGTTCGCCAATTTTTCTATAGTATCCCAAATTTAATTATGTTTACCTTTTTTTTAAAAAATTACTATGTCTCTTTGAGAATATATATATATATATATATATATATATATATATATATATATATATATAGATATATATATAGATATATAGATAGATAGATAGATAGATAGATAGATAGATAGATAGATAGATAGATAGATAGATAGATAATAGATACGCAGTGAAAAAGCAATATTCAGAAGCATCAAAACGGCAATTTATAGCCTGAATTCATCTTATGAAATTGTGGCAAACAACCCTTCCTACGCATGCGCTATTCATCTTTTAACTGGCCGAATATAAATCCACCTTAATAAAATTTACATATAACTATTTTCTAAAGAGGCACGACTTTAATTATACTATCTTTTCTGCAATTAAATTCATAGAGATACTAACTTTTACGACTTTGTACGCATGGAAAAGCACACAACTATCCAAAAACAATTTATTTACAGTGTGTACCTGAAATAAAGCAAAACAGCGAATCAAGTCGTATTTCTTTAAAAGCAAGTCAAGTCTATTTTATTGATCGATCGAGATTGAGATAGTTACTACAGTATCATACACAACATTTAAAAATGTTTAATTAAAATTAAAATACAGTTGTAAACAATTACAACACATTACACATGCTTGCATTTTCAACACTAATTGGGGCAACGCAAAGGCTTAAATTTTCTACGCCAGTTGTAAAACAGATTAGAAATTTCTAATTCCTTTATTCATGTTTTGTTTTAATTTGGAAGTATTTCAAAATGAATCCAAAAAAATCGATTGATTAACAATATTTAATTTTAAATACATCAAGCACTAAGAAAATAAGCAGAATCGTTTGAAATAATCAGTCTAAAACATGTTAAGCCTTACCTCATTAGAGTGGGGGAGGAAAGAAACTGAAGCCTTACTCGTTTGGGGAGAAGAAATGAAGATTTTTGGAAGGAAAATTAGTTTTTTAATTGATACAAAATTAACCTCTCAATTAATCACAATAAATAATAGTCTATGTCATATTATAGATTATAATCTATCTCTGTGCTAAATTTCATCCAATTTCGTTCAGCCGTTCTGGCGTGATTGAATAACATCATCCATAAATTTTCACATTTATAACAGTAGTATTAATATAATCGCTCTTATCACGCGGAATTTTTATTATTATTGTAGGGAAATAGGCAATTGAAGATATTTCAATATTTTATGTGTGTTGTGACTAATGGCACTTGCCGTGGACAAGTCGCCGCTGATACGATCAGCAGATTTTAAGCCTAACAAATGCGTCTCTGTTTTTTTTTACAAGTAGAGCCATCTAGGGCCAAGAGAACGACTTAGCTACACACACGCCATAACCCTTAATTACGTCACAATCCGATATTGTATAAATATATAAAAAATTATTCTTATGTATAGTATCTTAAGTACAATAATGGCACTAATTACTGTATTCACCTTTTTAAAAAAACATATTTAACTTCAGTGAAAAAAAGCTTTGTATTAGTTGACATTTTATTATTTCCGTTCAAATTATAGGGGAAATGGCAAAAATTCAGGAAAGAGAAATTACAATGTGCAGAAGTGTCCAACACTTATAAATTTAGTAACATAAAATGAGTTATATGTTCAATATTGAAAATAGGATATTATTAATCCTCCAGCTGCGTATCCCACAATTCCCCCGGATTGGCAATCAGCCCATGTTCTGCTGCATCCGACATTTTTCACAGTTTAGAGTGTTTATTTTTATGATTACAGGTTTTTATTATATTATATTATTATCATGTAACATATAGTATGAGTCCATTTCCTTTGAAAAAATATCTGAATATATTTGCATAGAATCTAAATAGTGATTTTAAAAAATTACTCATCCAGACGTTTAAGACCTAAACGCATAAAGAATTTAATTGGAAATTTTAGCAACCATGAATCCCGGCGAGCTATCTTGTTGCCAAATATATTGTTTTTGAATAAAATTTTTAAAAAAATCGTCGAGGCCGAGTTTTACAGCTGAGGAACTCAATCTATAAATTTCTGGTTTCCGCCCTAATACCCCGATTCAAGTACGATGTTGCCAAAGCAAACTTTTTTGGAGCAGGAGGGGGAGGGGAGGGTAATTCCTTCCCATATACAATCATGATAATTTTTATTTTAGCCCTAAAAGTATTTTGTGACCATTTTTTAGGCATTCAAGATAGCGCCTATTTGGCGAATTTTTGAATGGATGGCAGGATGTTGTCAAACCGGACCCTGTCGGATTATAATATGAAATCTTGCCGATATTTTCGAAAAACACAGAAGAAAAAAAAAGATGAATCAGAATGAATATCCATACCAGAAATATTTCTCAGAATTACGATAAAAATCCTTAAAATTACCTAATTAATGAAAAATCGTTAATAGAAAAGTAATTTTATTAAAGGCGCGGTTAAATGCTAGCATACGGTACCCCTTTGGCGCCATTTTGAGAAATATCGCCAAACATCTGAACAACTCAACAGGAACCATAGCTTAGGCAACCAGCTATTGCTATTCGTTAAATTTCGCTATAGGAAATTTTGCGGAATTTTACATTATTTGGTGACTTATTTTCTTGCACCCGGCTAATTGAAAAGTACCCAGAATTCTATATAACGTTTTGTCAGAAACTTCTTTGCGACTATAACAAAAGACGGTTAAATCCTAGTATACGGCACTCCTTTGGCGCCATTTTGAAAACTGTCGCCAAGGTAAAAACGACGCATTTACGAATATTTCCAAATTTGAACCAAACTGGACAACTCGACAGGAACCATAGATTAGGCAACCAGCCAACGAGCGTCCGTGGCAGAAATGACGTACGGCTTCTTGGTATAAAATCGACAAATCAAGGGATACCGTATACTAGGATTATACCAAAGGCGCATTATTCTTAAATCTAATTAAAACATCATTATAAGAATTGTGAAAACACCAATTCCTATATAAATTCTTTATTTTATGCTAAAGATAAACGAATGGTAGATTATTGTGACATTTTCTCCTTCACGCATTCTATACAAAAGCATTTTTGGATTCACTTATTTCTTCTTGTGCTTTTTGTCATCTTCATTCTCATCCTTATCATCATCATGCTTGCCATGTTTATCGTTCTTTTTGAATCCAGACACATATCCTGTATCGGACTGAGTATCCGTTCTACCTTCTTTTCCTTTGCCTTTACCTTCCTCATCGAAGCGTTCCTTGTGGGCTCCTGTATACAATTTGGTGTCTGTCATACGTCGAAGGTTCCTGCCGACAGCACCCCCAGTGATTGGTGTGGTAACACTACTCAGTTTCGGTTCACCCGCAGCAATCAATTTGTCCATGAATTCCTTTGGCTCCATTTTTTTGTCGTTGGCGAGAGTTTCCATGAATTCTTGAAACTCGTTTAAATCCATACGCTTTTTGTTTTTAACAATCTTTGAGAACGTTATGGCAGTATCTGCATTTGTGACTCCGCCTTTCTTGTCGAGGAGTTCCGCTTGTTTCAACCACTTATCAATGTTCTTCAAGGTAATGGTCCCATCGCTTTCCCGATCCCCGAATCTTGCGAACATATCAAAAAGAGTATCTAAATCTTTAGTTTCTTCCTTTTCAGCGGATTTATCTTCTTTCTCACTCATTCTGATGTGGATTATAAGAAAAAAAGGAAAGGAAAATTTGAAGGGAAAACAATTGATTTAAAGATTAAATGTCCTGGTAACTGATAATTTTTAGGGATATTCAATGATCAACCAATTTAAAAGATTTTGTGGAAATAAATTTGTTTTGCGCAAATGTTGCCAGTTAAATCAAAGAAAACAAATTTGCTAAATGAAACAAATGTTGTGTATTTCGGGTGACTCCGTGTTCACACTCGGCCAGTTATAAAACGGCAAGTAGATAACGCATGTGCACAAAGAGACTGATTTATGATTTGCCACAATTTCATAAATTAGCTTCAGGCATTCCATATTTGGCTATAATCTACCGTTTTGGCGCCCCTGAATTTATCATTTTTACTTCGTATTGTATTACGTTTATATTTACACAAAGAAATATAACAAAATAAAAATATAAATATTTAAATTTGGAAAACTATAGAAAATAAACGACAAATAAAATGAAAAAAAATAAAGATAAAAAATGAAATCTGCTATGCATATTTCAATGTATCATGTTAGAACATCATTTCTTGAACGGCCAAGCGCCACGTGCTCGTGCAAGTTAAATTATATTTTTACTCATTTTCATAGTTTCATTGAATGAGTCACTTTAGCATTGCAAACGATCCAAAACACTTTGTCTCGCATTTATTGCTTTAAACAAAAAATATCACATTTTCTATTTATTTCATTTCATATAATTACGTGCTCAAAATGACATTTTTCTAGGTTTTATTTGCTGTAGTCATTAATTAATTTATTTTTAATCAGAGCTTTTGTAAAAGGGATGGCATTACGTTTTTAAAAGCTGATTTTTTGAGATGCTCGTGCATATAATAAAATTTTTATTTTTTGACCCACGGTCTTTTTTTTGACGCCACAAACCTCATTTCCCAAAATAACATCTTGTTCTGACACGATAAAAAAAAGATAAAAATACTTAAATTTGGAAAATTATCGAAAATAAACGACAAATAAAATGAAAAGAAAAAAAAACTACTTCGAAGTAGAAAAAACAAAGAGCAAAATATTTAAATAAATAAATTAAATTAAAAGATTAAAAAAATGTCAGAATTAATTTTTAATAAGTGATCAATTTTTCATGGTAAATGAATCGCCAAGATCTACAAACGCATGCGCAGTAAGAAAAAAAATACAATACAGCTGCATATTGTCTAAATTGCATCAGCGGAACTGCTTTGTAACTGTTAACTGACTGAAACTTCAATTTGTTTCTATACGTGCAATATCAATTTTAATAATATTAAAATATTAATTAGAAAATTCTAAGTTCTTTATAATGTTTATGCAAATAATAATTATTAAATTTTACAGCATATATTATAAGTTTATAAAATGTTTTTGCGATTTTTAAATATTTTCATATTTTTAACATCTTGGCTGTTAACTATTGATATAACCTATTTTCTCGTAAAAACGTGTTGGCGCTCAGATTTGATTCTGGCGTTGCTTAGCCACGGTGGTTACATTTGGAGTCAGCAGTTGTTCCTTTGGGTACCAGGTCATTCAAATATAATGTGGAACGAACTTGCAGACCACTTAGCTAAAGAAGTTACAGACAATACACCATGTATTGAATGAATATCTCCTGAAAATATAATTTCGAACCTGAAGAAAGCATCGCATCGCATCAAATCACAATCAACAATTATAGATATAGTAAATACTTCCTCTCGCTGGGAGACATCCCTAGCATTGCAACACTATCCCAGTGGTCAAAAAATCGAAGGGAAGATGTTGTTTTGGCCAGACTAATCAGTAAAACTATTATAACTCCAGGACTGTTGAACCGTTTTAATCTTCATAGTAATCCCCTTTGCCATGACTGTAATAGCATCAATGATATTGAAAACATACTTCTCTCGTGCAAAAAATATACATATTATAGAGACAAATTGTGGGCTTTTCTCCAGTTAGATAAACAAGATATCTCCTTCAAAAACGTGTTGTGCAAAATAACTGCTAACAAGACTAATCTACAAACTTCTCTTCTAGTGATGAAGCATTTCAACATCTACAAAGTTTTTCGACCATATCCAGTTGTGGCCTTGCTTTGTGACTCGTCCCCTTTTCACCACTCTGTGTTGCGAGAATGCTCCGTCTTCTTTTACATTTGCTCTTCATTGGAACTCCCGAATATGTACTAAAGTGCGCCAGCGGAACTGCTTTTAACTGTTAACTGGGTGAAATTCCATTTTTTACGTGTTTTTTCTTGTTTATTGACAAGATTTTTTAGATATTAACTTCTGGATATCGGGGATGAAAGCCATTGTAGCTATAAATCTTAATACCATATATCTTTCAAGTTTAAGTTCAAGTCAGCAGCTGTCTAATAAAAAATCTTAGAAGAATAAAAAGAAAATGTTATGTTCTTAAAGTTGTATTATTTGGTAGCTATTTGCAGCTATTGCAGGCAATAACAACGCATTAAAATAACTGCGCACTCTCTTGTGTTTTCTGATAAAACTTTTTTTTTGCTCTTTAAATATTGAAACATTGATGCTATAAATAACAATATCTTATTTCATTCAAATTCAAGTTGAAGTTGTCCCAACGGAACAATTACTTGCCATCTACCAAACGAACAAGTATTTTCCAGCGTTTCTATGCATGGACCATCTTCTTGCCGTCTTATAACTGACCGAGTGTAAAGCTGGCATGAATTGATATTGCGATCCTATAACGATATTTTTATTAGATTTCACAGAAACTTCAGTTGTTTATTTCTTTTCAATTGATAAGCTACCTGGTCTGACCAATATGTTTTTCGTTTTCAAACCATGTTGAATTACCTCCCTGTCACGAATAAAGGTCGCGGTACGAACCTGCGACACTAAGCCCAGTAGCCGAGTAACATAGTTACTACACCAAAAGTCGATCTCAGTATCGTAAATGTTATCTGGCCTATAAGGCTAGCGCCAAAGTGCTCCCCCACAAGTGAGTCGGGCGAGAGACGAACGATTTTGAAAACGCCAAGCATATGGAGGGCGTGTGAGTTCGTTGGTGCGTCGAGTTAGCAACGGCTTCGTATTTGGTTGTTGAGTCAAGTGAGCGACTGCTTTGTTTGCCCGTAGATGGCGCCATGGCAAATCAGAAAGGTTACGATTGCCAAGGTCACCAATGTCGCGAGTGAATGTCGCGGTACAAACCTGCTACGCTACGGCCAGTAACCGAGTAACATAGCCACTACACCAAAAGTCGACTTCAGTATCATAGATGTTATCTGGCTTATAAGACTAGCGCCACATCCCCATCTCCTAAACTTAGTTAAGGTATCCTCGTAATGTGGTTAATTGGTTTTTATGACGGAAGGGCACCTTTTGCTGTCTGGCATACTGTCCACTTTTATTTTCGAATTACTCTTAATTCGAAAATCAACGCATCTAATACACGGGGTATATGGTGGAACAACTCAAAAGGCTCAATAAAAAAATTTAGTGCTGGGTTTACTCTCAGTCAGTTATAAGACCGCAAAAAAGCAGCTCATGCGTAAAAAACAACTGATTTATGTTTGCCATAATTCATGAAACAGATTCAGACATTCCATGCTTGGCTATAAATTGCAGTTTTGGCGTCCCTGAATATTTTTTCATAGGGTATCGTATTAAAATGATGGATATATAAATAAAGAAACTGGTTAAAATTTAAAAACATATCAACAAACCTAAGTTTGAAAAAAATATAGAGAAGAAATGGCAATAAAATGAATGAAGAACACAATCTCTCATCAGAAAGAGCAAATAATGTTGGAATTAGTCTCAAAAGTCATCGATTTTTCACGCCAAAAACCGCCAAATTTTACAAACACAAGCAATGAGAAAAAATTCAATACAGCTTCATGTAATTGTTCTGTCAAGACAATTATTTGTCATCGATCGAACAGTATTTTTTCGTCTTCCCTACGTACTAGCCGGCCGAGTGTAAACCCGGCATTATTCTATATGAAGACATGAACACATAAACAATTAAGCGTGAACATATTCACACAGCTGAAGCGTTTCACAAGAATAGGGCTTATTATGGAATTATATTCAGCCGATTATAAGACGGTAAGTATTGGGTCGTTCGAAAAGTAATTTCGTTTTTTCTCGACTAAGGATTTAATTGTATTTTTTTATTCCAACTTCACACTTAAGACGTATAATCATTGTATGTTTTGAGAGGTGATATAGCAATACTTGTTTGTGAAAACGTTCAATTGATTTTGCGCAGTAGTTTTTGGTAGATGCCCTTTTAAATAGGGAAAGCAATAAGCAGCAATTTCGTCATATTTCACTTTTTTCCTGTAGGAAAGGTAAAAATGCTGTTCAAGCCAGAAAGAAATTAACCGATGTGTATGGAGAAGATGCGTTGACAATACGACAGTGTCAGAACTGGTTTACAAAATTTCGATCCGGCAATTTTGATGTCGAAGATGCACCACGTTCCGGATGGCCGGTTGAAGCTGATAAAGACACGATAAAGGTAATAGTTGATGCAAACCGGCGAACAACAACACGTGAGATCGGTGAGAGTTTAAATTTATTGAATTCAACTGTTTATGACCACCTGAAAGGCCTGGGTTTAACCTCGAAGCTCGATATTTGAGTTCTCCATGTCCTCACGGAGAGAAATTTGTGTTGTCGCATTGAAGTCTGTGATTCGCTCCTCAAATGTCACAAAAATGATCCACTCCACCATATTATCCAGATCTGGTTCCTTCAGATTATTATTTGTTCCGGTCAATGCAAAATTTTTTGGACGGTAAAACCTTAGTCTCAAATGAAGACGTCAAAAATCACCTTGGATTAGTTTTTTGCCAGCAAATACCAAAAATTTTATGAGCGTGGAATCATGCCTCTACCAGAAAGATGGCAAAAGGTTTTGGATCAGAATGGGCGATATATAATTTAATAAAATAATTATTCATTATACGAGGATCGTCTTTCATTTTCACCAAAAAAAAACGAAATGACTTTTCGAACAACCCAATAGATAATGCATGCATAGAAAGGGACTAATTTATGTTTGCCACAACTTCAGAATAAAGATTCAGACATTCCATGCTGAATCTATAAATTGCCTTTTTGGTGTCCCTGAGTTTTTCATTCCATGTCGTATTAAAAGTATGTATATTTACACAAAAAACATCATAAAATAAAAAAAGGGTCAACATATTTAAATTTGAAAAACTATAGAAAATAAATGGCAAATAAAATGAAAACACACACACACAAATTCTCATTAAAAAGAACAAAGAGCAAAACATGGTAGAATTAATCTGACAAGTCTACATTTTTTTCTGTCAAGAAAACTGCCAAATTCTACAAACGCATGCGCTATAAGAAACAATACAACACGCCGGCTTGTAGTTGTCCCAGGGCAATTATTTGCCCTCGATCAAACCACATTTTTCAGCCTTTATACACATGCACTGTCCCCTTGGCTACTTGTATATTATACTATTACTGCTGCTTATCTTATTACTGGTCGAGTGTAAACCCAGCATTATAGTAAACAGCAAATCAGTATTGTACAACCATAATATTACTCAGCAGATAAAAAAAACAGAGTAAAAAACAAATAGGTCACTGATTGGTTATTCATCACAGGATTCATTTGATTAACTCAATGCAGGCTGGTTATTCTGTGCACGACTAAATGCAGCCAGACATCAGCCCTGCTTGTAATCCTTTTATTGTTTCCGTAAAAGGGGCAAGGAAAGTTCTTGAGATATCGCGATATCTTGCATCCAATCGATTTTACAGTCAACATTTCTGCAGATTCGGAAATTTTTCCATTTAATAGCCAAATTCATCGGCAAGTCATCAAATGGTCGCCAAGACCCAGGGAGAAGTCATTGATCCAACATCCGTTTAGAATCGTCAAATCTGTCTGTAGAATTGTCTTTCGTGTGATGAAACTTTGCTAAAAAAAGCATAACAAATTCGTAAAATTACGTTGTTCTAAATAAACATTTTATTATTTGTGCCTTATAAACACTAGAATGAAAAATGGTGGGATTCGGGAAATTTAGATACATAATTGAATGATAAAGAATCAAAATTTATTCATGAAAAGACTTTGATAAGGGCATTCACATGAAAGCTTTTACCTTATCTTTAAAGGTATAAAAATATCATTTATCAGTAATTTTTTGCTACAGGATTGTCCTCTTAAAGAAAGCATAGGTAAGAATCACTGTTCCTGACATCCAATCTAAATAAATGTCTATAAATGAAATAAGTGAAGCTTTTCAAGATGATAAATTAATTTTACAATTTTACTCCCTGAATATCGTGTTTGGAGAACGACTTTGATACTACATTGCAATTTGGAAAAATAGAATATCTAATTATGATTTTGTCAAAAAACAACCTGAAATTGATTTAATTTTAAGTGAGTGATTTTTACCTTTTAACAAAACAAAAACAAAAACAAATCGCGACTGTTTCAGATCAATAATTTGAAAAATTCTTTTAAAATCTTTTAAGATTTTTAAACAGTTGTAATTGTTCGATGCCTTCATTTGGAGTGTAGAATTGTGAACTACTTTTATGATAGAATTTTAGAATATAATGTGTGCTTGGTCTACAGGAATTGGTAAGAAGTGGTTTTTAGGGTTGAAGTAAAAAAAATGTCCGGATTACATATGGAGAGCAATCTCTTCCAAAATTATTAAGCTTTGACAAATAGATATTATTCTTAAGTTAGGTCTCTTATTTATTTCATTCAAGACATGTAAAGTATAATGTCCAGTCATCAAAAGCCAATTTTTGTAATATTTCCCACTAATTAAAGTAATCTTAACCAGTTAACTGTGGAATTTAGTTGCGAAAGATCGCCACAGGGTGCGGAATTAAAAACAAACAACGACCGGTATACACGTCGAACGCAGAGAAATACTGTCATACAAACGTCGAACGCAGAGTAAATGGTACTGTTTCAAAAACGAGGAAAGATTAAATTTTTATTTGTCAAATAAACTAACAATTCGTTTCTAAATACGTTATTCTTACTAAGAGCTTGAAAATTGTCAAAAAATAAAACACATAAGCAAGAAAAATTGAAGATAGCTAGAATGAACAAGAAAAATAAGGAAATAATTTACAAAATTTCGGCCGACGAGTCATTATTAGCCCTGCTAATTGCTGACAATATTTCTCCGCAAATCAACGCTGGCTGTCCAAATCGCTGTTTACGTATGTAATTAGTTTTGATACGTAGAGCCTGACTAAGGCAGGGGCATACGGGGCAGTTTCCCCGGGCCCCACATTATAGGGCTCCCTAAAATCGCAAAAAAAAGGGTTCGTTTTACGTTTCCTTCTTTGATTAACTTTTTTAAACATAGATTTTAAAGGAGAAAAAAAAAGGCCCCAAAGAAGTTTCTGCCCAGGGTCCGAGTTAGTCTAAGTAGGGTCCTGTTGATACGCGACCCCCCCCCCACTCCATATGAACTACATAGTGGTCGTACTGGTAATATAAAGGGAACATATCACGAAATAATATTCGTATTTCATTTTATTGAGATTTCGAATTTTTATAGTGAGTGGTAATTTTTTATTTTACACGACGAGTATACTCGTCAACTATATCGCAGTAGAGGTTTGGCCCGACGTGTACACACGTCGAGCGCACTTAACTGGTTAATAATTTGTATTGCAACTCTAAAAGCGTTCTGTACAATTTCTTATGATCATCGAAGATGACAGACACCTGGCATTGTTTTTAGATAGGTGGCATAATTTTGTCTGGAAGGAAGCGCGACATTGTTCTTAAATCTTGCCATCTGATTGACGAGTCGCACCTCGATTGAGAGGATGATTCTTCCTCGTTTAACATACTCGATATGTTGAAGCTAGATCATGCGCTGATTACTGCAACAGTTCATTGCAAATCTTGAGTATCCATTAAATAAATATCATTTAAGTTACTCGATATCCCAATTAATACAAAATGCTCAATGGCATTGTTACTATATCTTCATTATACTGTCAAATTTCAAATGAAATTCTTCAATATTAAAGAATAAAAGTTTATTATAAAAATAAATTTTCCAATTTGTTTTCACGTCATCAAATTGAGTTTTAGATCAAAATAGGTTTTATCGTCTTATAAACACTTGGAATACATTATACTTGTTAAAGTAGATTTATTTGCCCCTGATCATTGCCAACAATGCCATTTTTCCCAGGAAGGAATCGAGATGGCTGATAAGGTAAGCAATACTGTGCATAAGGTTGTCAGAAAAACTGTTCGCCTACTTATTGAGTTGCCATTTTGGCAATATAAGCCAGGTGCAAACAAAAAATCGGCAAAAGAATTGGGTGAAATTCTACATTATTTGGCGATTTTTCGTTGGCACCCAGCTAACAGAAAAGTACTGCGATCAACTCAAAGGGTACTTTAAAATAGATTTCAACCATTACATTATTAATCGATACTTTTGCTAGGTTTTTCTGATGCAAATGGCACAATCAGTTAAAAATAGGAAAAAAATAATAATAAATGAAATAAAGAAATAAACTAAAAAAACTCCAAGCATATTACACCAATTGTCTTTGATACTAGTTGAATGTTTTAAGGCATGTCAGATCGAGGCTAAAATGGTCATTAGTGTGCACCCGAGTTTGTCGCCAATATGGCAACACAACACAAAACTCTTGTAGTAACCCTAATGATGCTTTGTTTACTTCTTCCTGCAATGGTTGGGTTATACATGAGTTTCAACTCACTCTTTTATGAAAACTGTTAAATTAAAAATAATAAAAT
>JAOUZG010038164.1:0-11779 GCA_026289955.1 Argiope argentata | reverse complement strand
AATGAAAGACTTCTCTCTCTATAACTGAAGGGACGGTAAAACCCACAGAAACTCTGCGTGTTAGAACACGTACAATAAAAATACAATAATAAATAAAATTTAGTGTAAGACCACAAACGCGAGCAATTTATTATCATGCGCAAAGAGAACATCTCTGATTATTTATATTACGGCTACCCCCCGCAACAGTTCATCGATAAAATACAAAAATTTGGCAGAATATGAACTAACTGAAAACCAGGATATTGAAATACTGAAACTAAGCTCATTTCAAAACTATAGACACAGGAAGATATCTAGTGGCCTTTAAATGTTGCAGCAAAAAAGCGCGGAACATTATTTTTTAAAATAAAACTTTATAAAAAATAAATTAATTAACAAAATACAACTTATAACAAGAATAGACTTTTTCTAGTAAATAAACTTAATTGATTTCAAGGGACCGACTTTTGCCGTGATGCAGAGGCACAAACGCCTATTGAAACTTTCAAAGTGGCGCCACAGGTGTTTTATCTCTAATTTGAACCCCACCCATCGAAGAGAGTCCAAACTTTTATCTGGTTTAATGCAAAACAGACTTCAAAATGGGCAATGCGTTTTAATCTATGGAATTGAGATTCGGTGAATATGGGGCTCAATGCCATCATGATACCACGTCCATTAAATGCGCTTTGCACCAGCAATATGTCTTTTTGACCCGGTGAGCTGGTGCGGAATCTGGTTCAACGTTCAATTTACTTAGTCGAAGCCCCTTTCCGTACGCGAAAGTAAAACAGCCTCTAGAATGTCCCTCGGTATACTTTTTGACTTATTTTTACGCCCTCAATCACAAAAACCAGATATGCCTTGCGTAAATTTCTTCCTAGACCATGATCGACTTTTCCTGTTGGCAATATTCAACATATGCAGAGGTAGGCTTGAGAGTCTACAGACCGAATTTCCTCGTTCTGGCTGTTATGAGCTGCTTGGAGGGTAAAGAGATTCTAATTAGTGAGGAGGAATACTCTTAGCAGTAACTTGTGGACCACCTCTAAATTTTTCGGCATCTTTGGAGTCGCATAAGACTTTTTTTCATTGAGAAGCTGACATTTTTGGAACTTGTAAGACTTTAGTTACAGCTCTGCTTTTGACAATCGTCCATCATATCGGTGGCATATTTTCCTTTCAGGAGAGATCTTTCTCGTGGTTCTCTCGGGTTTTATTGAATTCCTTTTCTGATGGCCTTATGATTATTGAAAGTTTTCAGCATACGTTTTTTCCACTGTCTTAACGTGGACCGTCGCTGAAAATCTCTATGAAAAGACAGATTGCAGGAGGCACTTGTTGATCGTGGGAAACGTACCTTCAAGTATCTACGGTAACTCCATCTGTTATATCAAAAGAGAAGATAGTCCATTCCGTAATCGCTACAATTTTTAAAAACGAATTTTGTTTTTAAAAAATTGCATTTCTATATCAACTTTTGGTTTCATTCGCTTGACTTAAATGCCCCAGAAATGAATAATTGGTTTTCTTTCATATAAAACGAAGCACAAAATGCTCATAAGTGGTAATCCGAAAATTAAAATCTGCACACGGAAGGTGTTCATAGCCTTGATTAAATAATTGTCTGAAAAATTCTTATTAGAGAATGTGTGAACGAGCTTCGAGGGAGGGGGAAGTCCTGTTAGAGAGCTTTTATCCCCCCCGTCCTTCTTCCTGAACTCTCTTTATATTGATATATGAAGTTAGAACAAGAAGCACTGCTTCTTGCTTCTAATTATATTATAGGGTATTACTTTGCTTCTAAAAGGCATTGTCGTGCATATTGGGTCATCAGATTTTGATATGAACCTCTGATAATTTTCTCCAAATCGTAGTTATCAATTGCAATTTCGTTAAGTAATCGTTCTTGAAATTTTAGCAAATCCGAGGTTTACATCTTTAACAATTCCTATCACTTCTCCTGAAAGTAAACAAATAGAATCCTTAAAACCTGTTGTTTACCATTTTACTCGCAAACATTTCTCACAAGAAAACACCTGATGATTTTGCATTTTGCCATCCCAAAAGATGAATGCCCTGTTCCAAAACAAACAGCATAAAAATATCAAATTTTTTCCCGTCCTTCAGACAAAGGAAACCTAAACCGTTTAAGGGTAATTACGCTAAACAAACCAGGCAATTAATGTCATTTCCGGTTTATTTTTCTAACACCAACCTTGTTTATCTGGACTGCTTTGACGGTCACGAAATGAAAATAAACTTCTTTTTTACCAAGATGCAATGTTATTTATCATCTCATCATTTTTGCACTTTCTTGAAGTTTACTTTTTAAATTTATTCGCAAAGAGAGTTAGATATAACTTCGATTGTTTAACTTTAGAATTTTTTTTGACCGATAATGTCTTGGCTATAAATTCTTTATTTTTTTCAATTAAAGTGGAAACTTTGTCCCACATTCTACGTTGCAATACACTAAGTCCTGCTAAACCGTTGGTGTTAAATATTTTAAATTCTCTTCAGAATATCAATTGATATAGGGTTGAAATTATTTCCGTGTTACAAATTATATACTGCGTGGTATTATTTATTAAAAATTTTGCTAAATATAAAAATTATTTAATAGTCAAAATACTTTTTATTAACTATTTAAAATGTATGGAATTTTAAATACGAGTAATAAAATTTTATTAAAAATATAAATTATATAATATTTCAATTTAAAGCATGAATGAACTTTTCAAAAATAAAAAATAATTTCGGTTTGTGTCATTTATAATTTTAGTCATCGGGAGTTCTTAATCAATCAACCAAGGAATTTTTTACATATTTTAACGAAAATTCTCTCTAGAACGCTGCTCAGATGCAGACAAATCGAAGACTTCATTGTCTACGAAACATGTATTAAATATGCACAACACAAACTACAAATAAACGGTGAATTAACATTATTTAATCCACTTATTACGGATAACAATTAACTTCTTGTTAGAAAGCACGCCAAAAAGAAACGACGTTCTCTCAAGCCAACTCAACCACCACAGCTCTCTCTCTCTGAACTCACATTTTTCGCTCCTCCCACACAGCGCCTTATAAAGCATCCCTCGAAAGTGGGCGGGGCAAACGCAGAAACTGTGCGGTCGTTCCACGCAAGTGTGGAAATTTCTCCAACGATCCTTGGAACGAACTGTATTTCTCAGCTTCCAGTGCATATTTCAACGTGTAGTAAACCATTGGCGACCTCTTTATGTCGCCAACACACCTAAATCGCCAAGTTAGTCAAATATGGCGATCTTGTGTCGGAAATCCCCTTACAACACTCTTTTCTCCCTGAAGAGCGATTCCATTGCAATTAATTTTTATGCAATTCAACTAATCACACATATTTATTCCAAATTTGTATCTAATTACACAAAATTCAAAACAATATGTTCTATGTCATGGTTATACCTCAAAACTCATCCCTACGATTGTGTGTGCTGAAATTTCCCATAAACAATCTTCGATTCTGGCCATTACATACATAACTGCACTATAAAAGAATTTATAAGCTCTCTTCCATTATTAGATTTCAAGGGGCTCCTAATACCAAACGATTTCAAGGGTACCCTAATATCTTGTAACCTCTTCCGTTCTTTTGCTCTAAAACAGTCATAATTACACCTGGTAAATAAATCTAAATTCGTTATCTGACTGAAATTGCATGCCTATGAAATCCAGAATAATATGTTTAGAAACAAAAACTATCTATTTGTTATTATTATTATTATTTAATTTTCTGGAAAGGTATTTCGATGCCTACAATCGACAAAATCTTCTTTCGATGTATGCTTTATACAACGAAAAAAAAACGCATATTGAAAATACATAGCAAATTTTCTTGAACTTTCAATTTTAAGTCCGTTTCTATCAGCATGTCCTATGCTCAAGTGGGCAAATTCGATAGTATAAAACATTTCTTCAACTGATAAATAATATTTTATCGGCTTATGAAAGAAAACAATTCATTTTACACCACTGTTTTCAAGAATGTAAACTCTTTTTAGTTTGCAAACTGACTTGAAGTCTTACTAACGGTTAATTTTGAATGTTCTACCTCAAATAAGAGTGTTTTATTCGCCATTCGTTATAGCTTTAAAGATGCTCGGGGTTTTATGCAACTACTGTAATTGTTCATTTTTTTTTGTTACTCTTCTGCCCAAAACGCATTAGCATGCTTTTACTTCATTCATCGTAAATAAATCAACAGCGCTAACATATTCGAGTATGAATAAAACTAGACGACTGCACATGCTTTGAAAAATTCACAAGTCAGAAATCAATGAACTGGATTCACTGGACAACACTTGAAAAAACTAAAAAAAAAAGTTTCTCCCTATCTCTGTATAAATTAAAAAATAGAATTTTGGTTGTGCGTTCTTTATAACGAATATGTGGATTTGTAGATTCTTTCAATTTTTAACCCTTTTCAGTCCGAAAAATAATTAGATGCAAAGTTATTCACCTAATACAAAGATTTGTTTATTGCTATAAAAAAAGAAATATACATAATTCTTTCATGTCGAATTTCTTTGGAAAAAAATCTACATTTCTTAACCATTATGTATGTATTTTCACCAATAAAATTTGAAAACTAAATAAATAAAACGTCAAAATGATGCCCAATCTTGAATTATGAGTCAGAGGCACCGTCGGAGTGCAAAGGGTTAAAATGAAATTCATTGACATGAAATCAGTCTGCCTGTTCAAATACAAGTATGCACAATAGATAAAGTCAACAATATTTTTTATATATTTGTCACTTTTTATTAAATAATCACAATTAATAATTTAGCAAAAAATGATTGATTTTAATGTAATATAATGTAAAGAATATAAATATAATGAATTATATAAAAGATATTTTAAAATTTAAAAACCAATTATTACAAAAAAAATTAAATAACAAATATAAGTTTAAAAATTTTTTAAAAACTTGAAATATCTGTAAAATGTTTTGATGTTCGTTTTTAACGTATTAATAGTACTGTTGGTATGTAATGAATACATACAAAAAAACGAGTGTCTCATTTATTTAGAATTTATACAATTACTTAATTTATATTGTATTTAAAAAATACGAATACTTTAGACAGTAATACAATAATCAACTATATCGTATTGACAAAGAAATCAAAAGAACTTTTAAAAAATTTATATAAAAAATTAAGATTCATAGTGGCCCTTTCCCAAAATATATTGATAAAATACATTTTTTACTCATAGATTATGTCGTGTGTCGAATTTTTTAGAATTGTGTCTTAACTGATAGCAAAGAATAAAAATAATGTTTCTAGTAAAATTAAAAATAAATATTAAATTAAACACAAAAATGATACCGAAAAGAAAAAATAATGAAATAATGATTCCGGTTTGGAGATTTTTTCAAAGGTCACACTTTTCAGAGATTCAAAACAGGGATTTTTTCTGTGGAAGGTCTGACTTTCGTCTAAAATACCGATTTCTCTTGACCCGAAAAAACCATGAAATCAAGGATTTGGAGAAAATAAACAGGATGATAAATTACAAGACAGTAAATTACACAGTAAAAGGCAAAATATTATTTTAAAATTTTTAAATCTAATCCAGACCAAAGCGAAATTGAATTCAACCAAACTACAAAAAAAAACATTTAATCATAAAACCCTTAAACTTAAACAACAATTAAAAGCAACAGAACATATCAATTGAAAAAAAATTCCAAAAACATTGCGAAGAATATAAACCTGGTACTTACGTATTATACAGCTTTCGTCAACGATCGCAAGCGTTTAGTAACTTTTTGGGGAGGGATTTAAATTTGGCGATATGGTTTAATACGTGGGATATGGACATCTTTCGATTTTCTTCTTCGCGAGGCGAGGTCAAAATCTTTAACCTCATTGGTCACATCTGATAGACGGCGTGACACCTGATATGGTCCAAAATATCTTCTTAAAAGCTTCCCTGAAAGCCAACCTTTCGTACTGGAGTATAGACTCATACAAGATCCCCAGGAGCATAAGATACCATTCGATGTTTAGAGTCATAGCGTCGACGGTCTGCATCTTGAGCTTTCAAATTACGCACTTGTACTTTGTACGCTAGTCTTGATTCTTCAGCTCCAGCAATTATTTTGCAGTAATCATCATCCATAGCATCAGGACTGAATGGTAACATAGTGTCCATCGTCTTTTCGGCTTCACGGCCAAGAAGCAAATGAAGAAAGGTGTAAAACCTGTCGTCTCTTGCTTAGTGGTATTATAGGCAAATGTTACGAATGGTAAAATTTCGTCCCAATTTTTCTGATCCACATCAACATACACGGACAATATATCGACCAATGTTTTGTTGAAGTGTTCTGTCGATCCATTTGTTTGGGGGTGGTAGGCCATTGTCATACGATGATCTACATTGCACAGGTTGACGAGAGCTGAGACAAGTCTCGATTGAAATACTGTCCCACGATCTGTGATAATTATTTTTGGAGATCCAAGTTTCAGAATAATTTCTTCTAACAAAAAGTTGCTTCTTCTTTGGCCTCAGTGGTCGATAAAGCCTTCATGAGGGTGTATTGGGTCAGGTAATCCGTGCAGACTATGATCCTTTTATTTTCCCGAGTAGATTTTGGAAATCTCCCGAGAAGATCGATTCCAATGCGTTGGAAAGGTGCAATAGCAGGAGGAATGGGGATAAAGCGCCAAGGTGGTCGTTGAGGGATGGATTTTCTTTTTTGGCACTCACGACCATGCATGAAATATCGGACAACATTTCGATACATCCCCGGCCAGTAAAATCTGTTGCGGATTCTGTCATAAGTTTTTGCGAAGCCAAGATGTCCTGCGGTGGGTTCGTCGTGAAAATGTCTAAGTATGTAAAGCCCGCAGATGTTTGGGAATGACTGGTAACCACATCTTGCCATCCGGATAAAAATTATTTCTGAAGAGGACCCCATTAATTACTTCAAATGTCTTGCCGTCGGGGACCGGATTATTCGAAGGGTTCATTCTGATAATGTAGGGATCTTTCTTTTGTTCACTCGCAAGATTCATCTTTGTAATGATAGCTAGAATTTTCTCTGATGTCTCAATTTCATCGTCCACAGGATTTCTTGAGAGAGTGTTGGCATCTCTATGCTTCTTATTAGTTTTTTATTTTACTGAAAAATCATATTCTTGAAGACGGAGGGCCCATTTTGCTAATCTCTTAGAAGGATCCTTTAGGCCCATGAGCCAGCACAATGAATGATGATCGGGTATGATGGTAAAATGCTTTCCGAATAGGTACGGCCGAAATTTGTTGATGGTCCATACGATTGCAAGGCACTCCTGTTCAGTAGTGGAGTAGTTCTTTTCATCTTTATTTAGAGTTCTGGAGGCGTATGCTAGTATTTTTTCTACGTTATTTTGAATTTAGATTATAACGGCTCCAATGCCATATCCACTGGCGTCTGTATGAATTTCGGTTGGGGCATTTTCGTCGTATATTCCCAATACTGGCTCAGAGGTAAGAGCTTTCTTCAGGATCTCAAAAGCTTCTATCTCGTCCGTCCCCCAATGAAACTTTGTATCACCTTTTAGATGCAACTGCAAGGGCTCAGCTAGATAACAAAAACCCTAAATAAATCTTCGGAACTATGAGTGAAGTCCAAGAAAGCTTCATATATCACGTAAATTCTTCGGAGTAGGAAACTTGCTTACGACTTTTACTTTGTCGGGATCTGGTCGAACTCCCTTGCTGAATACAAGATGACCCAGTATTTTTACTTCTCGGGTGGCAAAAAGACACTTCTTTGGACTAAGCACGAGACCAGCTTCCAGAAGATATTTCATAACGAGACTTAGTCGGGTAAGATGGCCTTCAAACGTTTCTGAAAACACTATTATGTCATCTAGATAACAAAGACACGTTGTCCATTTGAGATGGCGTAGCAAATTGTCCATCATTCTCTCAAAAGTCGCCGGCGTATTACAGAGTCCAAATGGCATACATTTAAACTCATATAATCCTTCGGGAGTAATCAATGCTGTCTTCTCACGATCCGCTTCATCTACTTCTATCTGCCAGTAACCAGAGCGGAAGTCCTTAGAAGAAAAGAAGTTAGCACCCTTCAGGCAACAAGCACAACGGGTGATGATTTACAAGCATTACAAGCGATTTACAAGCACAACGGGTGATGATCAGGGACTTTCGGACGGCTGGATAATACCTTCGTCAAGCATTTTATTAACCTCGAATAATGTGTCTTTCCGTAGATGAGACTCGGTGAGCTGGTTGATTGATTTTAGACTGATCACCAGTATGAATCCTGTATTTCACATTCATCCGTGCGTCTATCGATTTGTCAGTCTTCTTAAAAATTTCAGAAAATGTTCGAAGTAGTTCGGCCAGTTGTGTTTTTGCTTGTTACTTAAATCAGGAGATATCATTGGAATATAATCCTTCAAGAAATATGACGTCTCTTGCGGCGTATTGGAACCATAAGATTTGTCGGAAATAACACATAAATAACCTTCATCCAGGGACTCGGCTAAGCCTATAAACATGCCTTTAGGTATGACTCCCGACTGAAGGTTAGCAACTCAGATCTAACTTTGCCCATCATGGTATGAGGATATCATTTATGGTACATCAATATGGCGCTCGAAGATTAAATGTTTATCGCCATCGATGACCACATTTATGTATCTCCGGGCTGAGCTTCCTGATACTGCTATTTTAGTTAAAGAGCAAGGTTTAAGTGTGTAGTCTTTTGTGGCATACAGCTTTCATGTGTCCAATGCGGTGGAATCTTGGGGAGCATCTTCCGAAATAATTCACCCTGTCCGCAGTCTATCACGGCTTGGGAAGATGCTAAAAAGTCCCACCCAAGGATTATGTCATGACTGCGATGCGGTAAAACAATAAAACCAAACGGCAGCTCCTGGCTATTGATACAGACACGCAAAACGCATTCTCCTATTGGCCGAACAAAATTCCCATCTGCGACTTTCAGCATAATGTTTTTGGCTTCAGAGAACAGTACCTTCTTCAAGAATCGACGATATTTATCAGATTACGAAAAATGAAATTCCAGAATCCACGAGAGCACGAATTGGTTTTTTTAAAATCTATTTTTACGTTTAGTTGTTACCAGTCGTCTTTGCGGAGGATTTTCATAACATGCGGCCTCACCTCCTTTGAAGGTCTCCCTTTTAGTTTTCCTCGTTCCTACGGCTTGGGGATCAACTTGGTCGACGATACGGCGAAGGTGATATAAAACGGGGAGTTGGGGATCGGCCTATAGTCGGACTAGTTGTAGAACATCGAATGAAGTTTGATCGGCTAGTTTCTGCTTCAGCGTCAATTTCATTCAGGTTTTGTCGGCGATTACGATAATTGTCGAAAATGGGTTTCCTCTCTCCGCAGTAGTGTACCACATGTGCGGGACGTCCACAGTGGAAACAAACCGGTCTATTGTCAGTTGTTCGCCAAAGATCAGATTTTCTGGGCTGCATTGGTAATCTTTGAGCAGGCGCTCTTGATCTCCTGGTTACAGTGGCATATGTTGGTCGTCATTGGATTTCGCCAGGTTTTACCGAAACTGGTGCTATGACCTTTTCAACTTCGTCTTTAACCATTTCTTCAAGCAATTGGGCTTGGTAGTAGGAGTCCAAATATGAAATAAGTTCTTGTGTTTGGTTGATTACTCGTTGCACTTCCTCTTGCAAGATTCTTCTAACGAGGGACACCAAATCGGATTCGTCTTCAATGGCTGCTACCGGTACGACGTTTGGAAGTCTCTCAAACTTTCGTCGTCCAATCCTCTTCTGTTTCCTATCCTCGATATAGTTACACCATTTAATGAAATCAGCTGTAGTGCTCATTTCCTTCGTCAGTAGAGTCTGATAAATGTATTCCGCAATACCTTTCATTAGGTGTGACACTTTTTCATCATCAGACATCGATGGATTTACTTCTCGGCAGAGACCTAACACAATCTGTATATATGACTGCGTACTTTCTCCAAAACGCTGTGCTCTGTACTTCAGTTGCTCCCCCGCCTCTCTGGTTTATTTTTTTTCGATCACCTAAATGTTTATTTTGTCCGGTTTTAAACATTTCCCAAAAGGTCAAACTGCCCTCGTTGTTCATGTACCACTGTTTCGCAGTGCCTTCGTGGAAGAAATACATATTTGCGGGACACATCATGTCGTCCCATTTGTTAAATTTCGTTACGCGATCGTTTTCTGCAAGCCATTTTAAAGGGTCTCCTTCAAGGGTTCCTCGGAAGGTCAATGGGTTCCTCTGTTGTTGGTATGTAGGAGTCACTACAACGGGCTTACTCTCATCTTCTATTTTCGGTTTTCTTCTCTGTGGAGAATAAAGTCCAAATTCCGGAGATATTCCTCTCAAACGAAGGCTCCTTCCTGCGAAGGCTGACGCTATGATCCACGTTTGCAAAGATTGGTACCCGGCGCCTCTCATAAATCTGCCACGAAGACTGAATTAAAGACACGGATAGTTGGAAACAATTGCGTTTATTAGGACCAAGCAACTCGCTGGAGAAAAGAATGAAGAACTTAACAGTACTCAGCTTTTATACATCTGGGGAACATTCGAGAATCCTCTCGTTCGAATGGTAAAGAATGTTCTAGAATAACCTCGATTTTAGATAAATAATAAGATCAATTTTAAATTAAAATTCCAGTCTCTGGATAAAATGCGCTGGCCGGGAATCGAACCAGGGACCATTGGATTAGAAGTGCAATGCTCTGCTTAATCAAGCCACGGTGGATTATGACAGCTTTTCTTTTTGCGGCATTAATAATTATAAGTGCCATTGTAACAGTTACAAATCTAAATTTGAAGGGTATCTTTTTATGAAATTTAATTATTTAGAACAAAGAAGAATAGTTGAAGGGCAAAATGTTAATTTTAATTATTTTTTCTAAAGCTAGCATTCCTCTATCCAAATTCTTTTTCCAGTAATATTTAAAATGTGAGGATAAAATTATATTCATTAATTAAACATTCTTGATATCAACATTTACACATTTTACAGAAAGAAAATGTATATTTACTACAGTAATAATAAACTTGTCTTTAAAATAAATTTATTTCTATTTTCACCAATTCGTTAATAAAATTCCTTGTTTTTTTTTGGATCTGCCACAATCAGATTTAGTCTCAATCTTAATTTCCTCTGAAATATAAGTTTAAATTCTAAAAAAAACCTGCGAACACCATTGTTATTTCCTTAATGATTCAGTAATTAAAATACCAAAATTTTGTACAAAAGAAATTAAGTTTTATTTAGTGTTTTCCTTTTAATCTAAATTTTGTTCCCTTTTCTCTTAATTATTTTCACGATATGAGATCAATAATACTTAAATTCCCTGTTATGTTATAGCCTTTATCAGCATCATATAATATAAATTATAAATTTCTTTGTGACAATTACAATCTGTTTTGTTTATTTTATCTAAATTTTTGGATACTTTTCAGTTAGCCAAACAAAAGAAAAATAGACAGATATTTGGCGGAATTTAACATTATTTGGCGATATTTTGTTTGCACCCGGCTAACGAAAAAGTACCGGTTTTTGCTACAGTAATTATAATTACAAATCCATTTCTTAAAGGAGAAGAGGGATTCTATTGGATACTTTTGCGAGTTATCCACTTAGAGTTATAAAATTATATATTATAAAAAAATATTAAAAAATAATTTAAAATTTAATAAAATAATATTTAATAATTTATTAAAAAACACTTCAAAAGAAATTTTTTTTTTTTTT